>JAWWLR010000149.1:16276337-16288231 GCA_035041075.1 Acraspis erinacei | reverse complement strand
CCATAAGAGCCCATGTTACATTAATATCATGATATTTCAATAAATACGTAGGCTCGCGACTTGAAACTTCGTGAGGACATTTATTATGCTTTATATTTTTAATTTTTGATGGAAAGAAACATTTTTTAGATTCCTTTTTATGGCGAACGTACATCCTTAAGCAGGGATATGTGAAAGGAAAATTGTAACCCGATCTTTCAAGAAAAAATCTCGGACACAGATTGCTCCAGAGGAAAGAAAGGGTCACGACCAGGAATCTATGAAAGCACGAGAAGGAATGGGGCAGGGATCCCGCTTGAGTGGCATGCTACCGTCCTTTAGGCGGAGCTTCCGGCCGTCCTTTGCTTTGCTGTGACATTATTAGAAAAAACGCTGCTACTCGTATCAGGCAGATTACGATCTGCTCGCACAGCCAGGGTCCCTGGTCACACAGGGATCTAGGCCAACGAAAAGAGGGATCAGTTGGTAAAATGCGGCGCAGAAAATGAATACATAGCATCGAAACCAGTACAGGGACCAACTTCATGCTGCATCGGATGGTCATGAAAAGCGGGATATGGCTTTATAGCTTAAACGCCAGGTTTCGTAAAAAAATTTGTTTTCAAAAAATGTTGTGAGCTCTTTTTTTGAAATCGAAAAATCTGATGAAAGATTTTATTGAAAACAAATTTTTTTCGAAATAAAAAAAAATGTCAAAATTATTTTCTTAGAAAAAAAGCCTAATTGAGTCGTTGATTCCTCCCGCCCCATACTTCCTCTCCCCTACTCCACTTACATTCTCATACCCTCACTTTCCCCCTTGGGAAAAATTACGATGGACAGACAGGCGGCTTAATTCTTCTAAAAACGTTGAAAATCACATGATTCCTAAATATAAGTTAAAAAAATTAATTTAAGCTTAACTAAGAAGTTAAAAATTAAATAACTACAAAAATTGTTTAAAATTTAAGTATTCCTAAATTATGATCGTGAAACTAAGTTACCGTAACCTAATATAATCTAATTTAAAAGAAAATTTAAAGTTTTTTAGTGTATGCGAGCATCAACATGTAAGAACTTAGATTCTCGTAATTTACGCCTTTAAATATATACATATGTGTATAGACTCAAGTGCAGCGACTTATAGTATATGGCTGTATAAAGAAACAAAAAAGAAATCGAAAATTCCTTTTCCAAAAATCAGTTGAAGTTTTATTTTGTGAGTTATAAAATATTTAAGCCATATAAATTGCGATACTTGAGTCTGGCGACACCCTATATATATATATATATTCAAATTATAACCAAATGTCAAGATTATTTGGAACCTCAAGATGACTGGGACACGTCCCTTAGATTATACGTGATTATTTTTACATTAAATTGAAAAAGTTTTGAATGTTACAATGAGTATAATTCAGATGATTCGAAGTCAGAAGTTTTGCGTCTGGTGTGGTACATATTATTTTTGTGGAATCACGAGGCATTTCTGTATGTGCACACCTGGAAGGAATTACTCAGTAAGGTGAAATAGATTATCTGTGTAAATAATTCTCACTTCTCTGTTGTAAAATAATATTCGAGAGACGTTGCTATTTTCAAGTTTGATAAAATGTCCATGTATTTAATTTAATTAAGTTCAAAATATTATAGATAATCGCGTAATTTTTAATACTTTGTTGCATTTTGCGCCTTCCATTTTGATAACCTTATTTTAATAATTACAACGTTTAATAAATTATTTATCTTACTAAGCAAATCGTAGTTTTCCTCTATAGGGTTTTTAAACATTTTTATTAATGGAATTAGTAAGTCTTTATTCTTGTTTTTTTGTTTGGGTGGTCATAATAAAATATAAAACATTTCGTTTGACTTTTAAAACAAAAATAGTTTTGTTTATAAATAATATGGAATGAGAAAACTTTCCTGAAAGACGTAGCCCTTATTCGTGCTCGTTAATAAAATACAAAAAAATAGTGATTTTGTTAAAACTGTAGATTCGATGGTTAATTTAATCAGTTTAATCGATTACAATTTTTGAAATTGTTTATTAATGTTAATGAATTTCAAGGTGTATTTAATACATTCTCAGTCTCCTTACTTTCGTTAGTATCCTCATTTTTATCGGAATTCTTCAGCTCGACAGTGTCTAGATTTTGAATCTCTTCACTGCACTCAGCTTCAGATTCAAAGCATTGTGCAATACATGCTGTAGCCAGAGCATGAATTTTTTTTTCATCGCTTTTTAATGCCAGAAGAGCTTCTTCACAGCAGTCTAGAGCTGACTGTAAACAAAAAGAATAGTTATCTTTATATTTCTGTTAAAATTTCCTGTACAAGTGAACTGTATTACTGAGATTGAAAATATTGATTGATAATTGAATACTGGTCTGATTGACTGTTAATTAAAAATTTATTTTATTACTATTCAGGTTTCAGATTGAATAAACAAGGTCCTGGTTTTGTATGTACCCAAATTTCAGTACGAATAGCAGCAACTGGAAAAGGGACTATTTGATCTGAAATGTTAGTATAAATAGCTGGAATTTTTCGGTACAATATACATTGCCAATAAATAAATATAAAAAACTAGATTGTAAAGAAGCATATTTTTTATTTGAAATAGATTATAAATAATTAATGTTTCTTATGTACCTTAATATTCTTATCTTTATAGGCTTCATTGATACAGTGGTGGCATTGTTCCATTCTATGCTGATAATATTTATCCATTGCTTTATCAGAACTTCCAGCACAGCCGTGCCCATATTTATATTCTCCAGTAACTATTCCCGCAGCATCAGATTCAGTCTGGCGATAAAGAAGCAGAAAAATATTATAGAAAATGCACATTTTTCAAATTTATTTTTTGAGCAACAAGTATTTAGGGATTGCAGATTTTTTTAAACTTACATCTACTTCCTCGTTGAATGTATTCAGAATGGCGAGCATTTGATTTTCAAATTTGTCACCTAAGTTAATCATATCCTCGTCGAAATCTTCTGCGAAGAGAGTCTGTAAAGATCAAGAGTAATAATGAAAGAAAAGTGCAGTATTAATTTTCATTTTCCTATTTACTTTTTAATACATTTATATAAAATATACCTTTGATTATAGAAAAATTAAGAGAGGATGCTGAAATTACAAAAATAGAAATTCATGTCACCAAATGGACACCTTGTTTTAAAATACTTTAAATACCCTCATCTCAGGCAAATTTTTTTGAAGCTGCGAAAAAAATAGGAAATAAAATGTCTCTTAATGTATATAATTGGGCATGGTGACATTTAATAGTAAATAATTTAATTATTGTTTAAGGAGATTATCGATTACTTTTACAAATTTGTGAATCACTTACCTCGAAAATAGAGAAAGCCAATAAGCAGAAGATCACACACTTCATCATTGAATAACTCTTTTAATTTCTGTTCCGTAGTAAAGATGAACCAGATGTATTTAAATTAAGTATGTAAGTTGCTTTTTTATACTAAAAACTAATCATGAGGAATATTTATTCAATTGGCACAACGCAATTCACAAGAGAAGTGTTGGGAAAGAATGATGCAATTATCATGATTTGAAAACTCGACCAAGGTAACGGCATATCAACAAAAATCTGTTTTTCTGTAAACTTTTTTTTCCGGTTCCTTTATTATTGTGTACTGTGTAATTTTAAATTCCGTTTTATTATTTGATGCAAAATTTCTAATTTCTCAAGTAATTGCGATTGGATCGATTTTTGTAACTTTGCAAATATTAACAGTTAAAATATAAATTCCCTGTCACTTTCCGGTACAGCGGACACATCGTGTGGCCAAAAGCACTTTCCGTGAAGAAAATTCTGCCTATAACAGTATTTTAAATTAATTTTCATGTTTTTTTATGATCGTAAAGCTTTCACATATAATGATTCGGCGCAGAAAATTAACTTTGATCAACCAAAAAATTTTGTTTTAAAGCAAAATAAACAATATTTTTTCCTAACTTTTTTGCGTTGCACCCTTTTTTAAGATCTTCAAATTGGCTTAAAGAGAGCTTAAGAATATAGTGTTGTAAACAAATTAATTATTAAAAGTTATTTTCACGTGATTCGCAATTATCAGTTGTTTGAAATTCATAGTTAATTTAAAAACATAATAGGAATTAATGGGAAAGAACAATTAATTATTTAAAGAATTTTTATAAGCAAATGTCCTTTTTTTCCACATTAGCATACGTGGCTTAATCTTCTTTGCAATATCAACCAAAAGTGTCTCACCAATAACTCTTTCTGGGTATATTTGTCGAATCAGCAAGAACTTTAAAATATTTATAAAAAACTTATAAATAAATTGACAGGTTGAACATTTTTTCTCATGATAAATATTAATTTCTTGGTCGAGTCAACAACAAAAGTCTTGCCAATTATTTCTTCTTGTCATATTTTCCTTCTGAAGAAAACGTATTGACTTTTTAAGCAATGTTTATAAACAAATTTACAGTTTAACCATTTATTGATAATGAATAATTTTTTTTACAGTGTGAACTAAAAGCCCAAAGTGTTACATGAAAAAATAGCCCATCTGTGAATTTGTTAATAAATTTCGTTTAAATAATGAACAGTTGTTCTTGTTAATAGAAAAAACATAACAAAAAACGAGACATCAGTAAGACATTTGCCCAAAACATACATTTGTTTATAAAAATTGTCCAAACAATCAACTTTTCTTATACATTGACAATTACTATAGCAAGGAGTCATTGGAAATATATTTTTAGTAGATTTCGATAAGAAAATGGAGCCTTTTTTAGAAAAATGGTCAAAATGTGCATTTATTTATAAAAATTGTTAAACCAATTAATATTTTGTAATCCTCTGGACAAAATTACAGCTAGAATTTACTAGCAATGCATTTTTAGTTGCATCCACAAATAATCGGTATATTTGTGGAATAATGTTAAAAATGTAAATATATTTATAAATATTCTTTAAATAATTAAAATTTATTGATAATTAAAAAAAAATGACAGAAAGGAATCATTAGAAAGCCATTTTTGGTTGATTCTGTAAAAAATTGAGCCTATTTATTTCGGCATAGAAAAACTGTATTTGTTTATAAAAATTAATTAAATAATAAAATAATACAAAATTGGCTTGTAGATAGAATTTTTTCCACAAAAAGAGCTTTTGGCTACACTGTGGGCCATCTTGATAATCCTACAAATTTCATGGAATCTTGTCAAATATCCAAAAAAAATTCTAATTTTGAATTCGGAACAGGGAATTCATGAAAAAATAATATTTTTCACTTATAATATGGAGCTTTCCAAACAAGATACAACTCTGAATTGAAATAGAGAAGTTTAGAAAAGAATTATAATTCTGATTGCGGACAGGGAATTTCAGTTAAGAACTAAAATTTCGGCTTTGAGATTGGGAATTTTCTACAAGATTTATAATTCTTATTTAGGACAGGGGTTAAAAGAATTTTAATAATAAATAAGAAAAATTAATTAGGTTAGGTTCAAGGTCACCTAAAAGTCAAAATGAAGAAAAACATTGGATCGGTGAAAGCCTTTACTCTGAAACTTTTTGGGAGTAGCTGAATCCGAATCCGGGGTCATTTTAACGCCATAATATCAGGATAAAGGTCAAGTGAAGGTCGAAATGAAAAAACGAACAATTTAATCAGCGTGAACCACGACTTTAAGACGTTTTTGGGATCGCTAAATCCCAATCTGGGTCATTTTTACCACAGCAGGTCGGGATGAAGGTCATCGCAAGGTCAAACTTGCAAAACCCATGAAATCGAACTCATGGGGCCGAACTAACCCGGGATTCGGATTCAGTGAGTCCAAAAAAACTACTAAGACTATAAGTTTGCTACAACTCCATGGTTTTGTCAATTTTGATCTTAGGATGACCTTCATACAGACCTGGAGGGTCAAAAATGACTCCGGATTTGTATTTAGCGATCCCAGGAACGTCTTAAAGTAGTTGTTTACACCAATTCAATGGGGTTTTCTCATATTGACCTGATGGGATCGAACTGACCTCGGATTTGGATTAAGCGACCTCAAAAACTTCTGAGGGTAGAGGTTTTCTCTGATCTAATGGTTTTCTTCATTTTGACCTTCAATTGAGGTCGATCTTACCTGATGGGGTCTAACTGACCTCGGATTCGCCTTCAGCGACCTCAAAAACGTATGGTACAAGATTAAATTTGAGTAAATAAATATAATTTTAGGTTGAGAACAGGGAATTTCCGTAAAGAGTAATAATTCTTACTTCAGATAGGGAGATTTAACAAAGAATTATTTTTGTAAATTAACCATAAAGAATGATTTAAATTTTGATATCATTTATAGCGAATTTAGTATTTGCTTTCCCTTGAAACTGAATTTCATGGTATATAAGTATCTGTGAAGGACAATCTAGGCGCTAAAATCTGATTCAATGATATTGGTAAATATAATCATATAATATATCTATATTTTAAGTACTTATTTTAAGCCTGATGAAAATTAGTAAGCCTGCGATTTAATCAAAATTCGATCTCAATTGCTTTTTCTTTTAAATTTTATGTTAGTTTGATCAAAATGAGTACAAATATAATTTGAATTATTCAAAAAGAATCCAGAATGTTTGTTTGTTAAAAAAAACTGAATCCGAAACTGTCCCTATTGATGCCGAATTCGTACAATATGGTATATTACTTTTAATTTAATTTTTTATTATAAGGGAAGGGGGATGAGGTTAGAAAATCTTACAACATTTTTTTTTACTTACAAAAAATAACAAAATCGAAAGATATGTATTCTAGCTTAGAGGAAAGTCCAGCAGAAATCCGATTTGTTAGACCAAAAGTTAATTTTCTCTTGAAGAAAATGTGTGATTGTATATTTTCTACCAAAAACAAAATACAAACATTCAACAGAATAATTAAATTTTTAACCAAAAGAGATGAATTTTTAAATGAATCTTCGATCAAAAAGATAGATTTTATAAAAAAAAAGGAGAATGAAACAACAAAAAACAGCAGTGTCCATCCAGAAATAGAATAGTTAAATTTTCAGTAAAAATAATTATTTTTACAACTAAATAGAATGAATTTTCAACAAAAAAAGGTCAATTTAAAAATGGTCGATTCAAATTTTCGGGTAAAAACAAATAATTTTTTGCAGGAAGGAAAACGAATTTTCAATAAAATAGTTACGTTTTTGTCGAAAAGGACGACATTTTAAATAATGAAATAAATCTTTGCTAAAAAAATGAATTTTTAAGAAAGTAGAGGAACTTCCAACCAAACACTTAAGCTTTTGTTAAAAAAAACTTTCACCAAAGAAGATTAATTTTCTACAGAAAAAGATGAATTAACAAAACACGAATTTTAACCAAAGACTTTAACACGGAACGAAAAAAGATACATTATTAATCAAAAATGGAAGAATTGAATTCTCAGTTAATAAAATTATTTTTTAATGCAATAGCTAAATTTTCAACGAAAGATATGAATTATAACTATGATGGTGAATCTTTAAAGAAAAAATTTCTGACAATATATATGAACTTCAACCAAGTATTTAAATTTTCAATAAAAATATGAGTTTTCCATAAAAAAAGACAAATTAGACAAAAAAGAATTTTAAACGAAAGTTTTCAAGTTTGAACTAAAAGAGACCAATTTTCAACGAAGAATGGAATATCTCAATCCTTAGTTAAGAAAATTAATTCTCAAGAAAATAGTTAAATTTCCAAATAAAGACATAGATTGCCAAGTAAAATAATTAATCTTAAAACAAGAATTTAATTTCTTATGAACTAAAACTAGAATAACTTTATTCCAGTACTTGAAATTTCAACAAAAAAAGATTAATCATCTTTTGGGACGGGGTATTAATCTTTTTTGTTGAAATTTCAAGTACTTGAATAAAGTTATTCTAGTCAACTTTCATTAAATAATGATGATTTCTCAACGAGAAATGTGATATTTGATTTTTCACCGGAAAAGGTTTTAACTTTTAGTGATAACTAGAAGAATTTTTAACAAAGAAATTTAATTTACATCTGAAAAAAATCTAACACCAAGGAATTAAAAAATTTAAACAAATTAACATTTCAACAAAAAAGAATTAAGTTTAAACAAAAATTAAATTGGATCTTTTTTATTAAAGTCTATTAATTCAGTTCGTATTGTAGTGGATAGTAGGAAAAGAGGGGAAAAGAGGGCAATAGGAGAAAAACTGTGAAACCTGCGAAAAGTAAATAGAAATTTTGATAATTTATAGACCGAAGAATAATAGTCTAAATAAACATTTACCACTGCACAGTGTTTGATTTCTTACTACATACTGTTATATCTGGATTAAACAAATCATTCATGATATATCAGCATACTTTATCGTTCCGGCATACTTTATCGTCAACATAATTTCTTTGTCGTCAGGATTCTAAATATTTCCAAATACCTATAGGTTAATTCCAATAACTTTAAAAATTCACCTCCAATAAATATGCCAAAATAGAAAAAGAAAGGGTGATCGTTGTGTGGGAAGGAAGTTGCGTTTCATTTCTACGTATCTTTCCTACCCTCCAACATTTCCATTGTAATTTGATAAGGGCAATGAGACCAAACATGCGTTTAAATGTTTTGATATTACAAAGAAAATTTTATTAATATACAAGAATTCAAAGTTTAGATTCCACCAAGTCTAAGAATGAGGTTAGGTACTTCTCTCTCCGGAAAAAAAATATGATCGAGGAGAAAATTAAGATAAACGTTTATTTTGCGGCCTGCTGGCCTTATCAAATTAACTTGTTTACACTTCCTCTGCCTCCGCGGCTAATATCTAATACTTATCTACTATTGAAAATATTTACAATTTTCTTACACCTAATTCTTCTCCTATTTACAAATTTTTCTCCTCCATTCCTCTTTCTCCTTTCTTCTCTTCTTCTCTTCTTCTCCATGTTACCACATTTACCCGTCACCCATGTTACTGACCTTTTGCCCCCCCTTCTATATAACAATACCTCGATGCTTATCCCACTAATTTCCACTTTCTCGCACTCCTCCAACCAGTGCTCCACTTTTTCATCTCCCTTCCCGCAAAATTCGCACATCCTCTTCTTTCTAGAAAGCAAGATCCTAGTATAATTCCCCATGCATCCACATCTCATGCTCGCTATAAGTTCCTGACGTTTCTTTCTGTCTTTTCCCACACAAATATTGCGCTCGTTCCCTTGGCAAAATCCACGCATAGTTCCTGTTGAACCTTGACTCTCTTATTCTCTCCTCCCCTGCTGCCTTCTCATGTGCTGCACTCTACATGTCGTTTTTCTTAACCATCTCATATACCTTACTTCCTTCCTCGAGCATCCTTCTCACTTCATCCATCTGCAGTACATTCGTTCTAAAATACCTTTCCCTTTCCACCTGCATCTTGCTACCACTACACCTGTTCTCCTTCTCCCACCATCACTCTCTAAACAGCCTGCTGCACCCGTCTTCCAAAAATTCCTCCTCAACAACTCGTCAACCCGTTACAATTTCTAAACTCGTTCTTCCTGTCTCCTTCCTGACAATAGCGTTAGGCATATTACTTGGCAACCCCAGTGTCCACTTTATGTTATATATCTCCTGTATCCTATTTATCTCCTCGACCACCTTTCAACCCCACGCCTCTACTCGATAAAATAAGACAGTCATCACTAGCGAATCAAAAAATTTTATTCTCCTGCCCAAATCATTTGCAAACAACCTCTTTCCCAGCCCCTACAACTGCCTCATCATCACATTTGCCCTTCTCACTCTCTCTTTTATATGATCATCAAATCCCCCATTTCTCTGAAACAGGAAGACCAGGTACACAAACTCTTTCACCTCCCGTACCGTATTTCCCTCGAAAAGAAAATTAAAACCCTCTGTTTCTTGTTGCAGAGTTGAGTTTACTGTTCGAATTTTTACCTAATAGCGAGCCTATTCTTGGCGTTTCTCGTTGTGAAAATTCTTATTCTCCTGAAACACGTAATTCTCCTGAAAGGTCTCTTCCTCCTGCCAGACAACATTCTCTCATCCAGTCTTCTCCTGCCACGGCACCTCTTCGTGGCAGGTCCAGGTCTCCTTCTAGCAGGCATTCTTCTCTTCGCATATCTAAATTTGAACTTGAAGAACTTAGATTAATTCGGCTTATTCCCAACAAGAATCCAGAACGGCGATTTGAAATTCGAAGATATACTTTTCCTCGCGATATCCCAATTAGAGTGAAAGAAAAACGTCAAGTCTTTCGGCCCATACCAAACGTAGAGAAAACTGTATTATCAACGCCCAATGCTGATGTCTTGGTAATATTTGCAAAAAATAATACAATTCTTTGAGCAATGTATTCAGTAAAGTATCTACACGAACGTCGACAGATTGAAATACGGGTAAAGATAAACATGGAGAGCGGCATGGTTGAAGATATGACCCCATAAGAAATCGATACTCAAGACTGAAGCAATTCCAAAGAATGTTTAAAGAGCAGTTTTGTCTTGTAATATTCGGAAAACAACCAAATCTGTACTGTAAAAATCTGCTATTGAATCTGAATCTCAAATTTTATAATTGAATCCAAACTATGCACCCTTTCTAGTATTCCAATATTAAAAACTATTACCCCATTGAGCCAGAATAAGTTAAATCAATAAAGTTAGCCCAGACGCTAGGTACCTAAAAACGGTCTACCTTGCATTACATTCAGAACAGTTAATTAGTGTTAATTTTCGTTCATTTTGGTGTTCTAAATAACATTGTTAATTTGCACAAAAACAAAATGGCCGCTCGGTCTGCAATCTTGAAAAAAGGTGCCAAACAACAGTTGCTTGGAAATATTTTTTTTGTGCATCGAGAAACAAAAGTAGTCATTTTCAAAATGTTAGAGAACGTCATCGCACGTACGGCACGCAAACTAATTGGGGTTCTCCTACTATGTGTGCTATTCAGCACGCATGATTTATGCATGCGCACATCTAGTATCGTGTTGCTAGAGGGGGCATACGATAAGTCCGCATTCTGGAATTTTCCGCCCCTAAAGACTCGGAGTTGGAAAGTTATCTGAGTTGGAATGTAAACAATTTTTATATCACGTATACACTGCCCTTATGACCGCATAAAGAACTAGTGATAATCAGTTCCTACTGTAAATATTACATATTTGAGCTTCCTCACGTTCACTTCGTTGAAACATTGGAAACGCAGTAACCATAGTCACGACGGAGATTGTACATTAGTATGTCTTTACCAGTCTAGATTTTTGGAGAATACATAATTTCGTGTTCTGTGTTTCTGCGTTTTATTTTCTGATTTTGGAGTTTTGCACATTGTAATCGGAGTTTAGTGTTTTTTCAGCATGGCTTCAGAGGAAATTACAGGTTTTATTTGTGATAACAGTTTGTAATAGACTACAGTAATACCTGTGAAAGAGAAAGGCATAAATGCCTTAAAAGAAGTAATTGTAGCCTTTATTGTATTTATAACATTGCAAGAATGCGAAATCAGTGATTATGCACGATAGATGCCGCAAAAAATACAGTAATAGTGGAATGATTGCGGCATCATTACAACGGAAAAGTGTAGTCCCTGCTTCATCAATATCATCATAAGTACCATTGCGATAAACTGCGCCACTTTAAAATTTTAAATATGTATTCTAAACCTTACAGAAATGAAAGGACGTACGCTGAATCCAAATGTTGTAGAAGCAATGGAGTATATCTATTCATACTTGCAAAATAACTAAGAAGATTATCAATTTTCCTTAGCTAACATAATGAATTAGATACAAGGTGAAAATCGTCTAGATGTGCGAAATGTTAAAATGAAATTATTCGACAAATACGGTCATGATATACTTATCACTGTGAGTTCTAATCGACCAGCGTTTGTCTGTTTTCG
>JAWWLR010000149.1:16226496-16239266 GCA_035041075.1 Acraspis erinacei | reverse complement strand
TTATTTACTATCGCAAATAGGATGCAGCATAATTGCAGTAAATTAAAATTTTGTTAAAATTAAGAGATCATCTAAAAAATGTGTATGCACCTCTTTCAGATTTTCGTTCTTTATAGAAAATAGAAATTCTAAAATGAGGATGTGGATAAAAAGATTTGTTCCACAACCACATTTCACTCTCTAGTGCTAAGAATCCGGGTTAAATTTACGACTTCGCAATGAACGTGTGTCTGTTTCTAAGGTAGATATAGAAACTTTAGACAGGAATTACGCAAAGTTAGCATGCTTTATGTACAATAAAACTGTTCTGACGTAAACCTATTCAAAATTGTGAAAATAAATTTAAATAAGTCAATATCGGGAAGAGAAATTGTTGAAATTTTATTATTTATAATTATGATTAAACAATCAATTTTAATTTTAGCCTCATTTAATGTAAAATTTAGGCCACAACCCAACTGACATAAATAGTCATAAATTCCAGTAATCTTTAAACTGTTCTATTTTGTTAGCAATCATCGTTCGTCCAACAATCAATGTTTCATAAAATAGTTCAAATTAAACCTAAAAGTTATTTAATATTAATTCTAGATGTAGATTTGACAAAAAATATTTTCATTAGGATACGTCTTAAAGTTTCAGTACGTCATTTTTGAGAGACGATGTAAACTGTAGTACGAACAACACGAGGGTTACAAATTTACCAACACAATATGTGTATGTTATATATTGTAAAGGTGTGATCTGGCACTTTTTTTAAATATAAACTATACGCACTAAAGAGAAATATATTTCTGAAAATTATAATTTAAGAAAAGCTTAAAAAAATTTTCCCTAGAATTATTGATCAGTGTTAATGGCAGCTATTTTCTCGAAACTTATCAGGGCATTTGATATCTAGGCAAAGTCTTTTAAAACTATGTTACGACAATGCATTCTGAATTCTTGAATAATTTTAATGTATGCTGTATTCATACTAGGGTGATCTAAAAAGGTTAGATTTGGAATTGCCGAAATGTATATGAACCATTGGATTCCTATTCAGAAAAAGCTAGCATATATTTTTATGGCATTTTTAATTATTATTTAAATGTGGCGTAAATGATTTTCCAAAAAATTACTCAAAAAGAACCTTATACTGGAAGCTGTAATTTAATATTGATTATTGCCATTTTTATATTTTTCAGAAACCTCTATATGTTCATCTATATTAATTTTTTATTATAAATTTATACTTAACAAAACAATACTTTATCACGAACAAATGCTAAAAAGTAGAAGACATAGCTTGATAATAAAAGGAAACATATCCTATTGAAAATCTAGCTATTTGAGTTTTTTGCAGGTTCATTTCTTAAAAAAATTCAAAGAATTACGAATATCTTGAGTACTTACCAAGTTTTACTACTACGAGAAAAGAAATTGTTTGGGGAAAGGGTGGCTAGTCTTTGCTTTTACGCCAATTCCAGGTGGAAGGCTATTACAAAAATAAATAGTTTGACGATTTTAGACCATAAAGTCTTCGAAGCTTCCCGATTTAAAATTACTAAACTTTAGCAGCTTCTTGACCTATCTAAATATAATTTAAAAATTCGATAAAAAAATTATTCTATTTTTTATTCAAGAATTTATTGCAACGAAAAAATTCTTTAAGGCCTTCCTAAAATTTAATTTTCGGAATAATATTTGTCTTCAGTGCCTAAATTTGTAGCCCTCGTGTTGTTTACACTATTATTTTACATAATTTTCATAAAGCTTTTATGATTCTTGTTAAAATGAAGCGATTTAGTGAATTTATAAAGTTTTGGGTTACTTTTTTTTAATTACATTTGCTCTGAAAAAAGATCTCCTTCTCTCCGCTAGGAATCGGATCAACGAACTTCCGATTGCCGGTCGGGTGCTTTTACCTTAAGCTACTAGAGAGACCGTAATAAGAATCCTTTTTCAGAAATACACGTATTATTTTGCTAGGTGTTATAAGTAAAATTTTTCAAACTTAAAAGTTTTGGGATACTTTGAAAGTCGTAATCTATGTTTAATTTCTTCTGACCTCTCAAAAAAGTAAGAGATTTTTTCCGGGGAAATGAAACAAAATTTTTACGAATGATTGAATCTTGTGTCGAAACTCTGTAAACTTCGAACACTATTTATTACCCGTAACAATAATGATAGTGAACAAAATAAAACCGTTTAAAAGATTAATTTAATCTATGACTAGTTATTTTAGTTTAGTTGCGGTTTAAATTTTACTTTATCTTTGGTGAAAATTTTAATGTATTATTTAATAATAATTATAAATAATAAAATTATAACAATTATTAATTGTAAAAACTATAAAAAAAAGACAAAAATGTATTTTCAAAATTTTAAATATGTTTATGCCACATAAATACAATCTGTTGAAGCTAAAGATAACATTAGTGAAATATTTTATTTTTCTAAAATTATAAAATATTTTTTAAACTTTCTCGTCCACATTCTTCTTCATCTATTCAGGAAATTTAAATATAATTTAATTTTAGTTTTTACATTGAAACACTTAAGAAAATACAAATATTCCATTAAGTTTTCAAGAATGTCATAATAAGTACTAAATAGAATTCAAATTAACGATGCATAAGATTTGACGTCACCACATTTTTGTTCTACATAAGTACAAACACGTTGCGTAATTCTCTTCTAAATTTTCTAATTCCTCCTTAGAAACAGACACATGATCACTACAAAGTCGTAAACATAACCCGGATTCTTAACAATTGAGAAGAAACTATAGTTTTTGAATAAGCCTTTCCTTATACATCTTCATTTAAAAAAATTTATTTTGCATGAGCCTCGAAAAGCCAAATGTGGTATACAAAATTTTTTACAGATTCATGTATACTGTGATATGGGAGAACACAGGGTTCCAATGATTTTTCCATGAATTTGACAAACTCCTGTCTTAAACTCTATTGACAGTCACTCATTTATTGAACAAAATCTCGTTTTCTCGAAAAGAATATTCACTCCAATTGTGCGGAATTCTGTTTTTAGAAATAAATAAATTAATGTGAATTATTACATTCATTTATTTTTTCTGTAAAAAATTCGTTTTAGATTTTTTTAGGCTTTACAAATTTTATTTAGGTGAATTAAATGGTGAAACGACGTAGAGAATTTTTATTGCATGAGATAAGCATTTAGGTATTTGTTTAAATCTTATAATTTTCGCGATAAGAATAAAGAATTAAATTGGTGAAAATCAGATTATTTAAAATAAAAGATTTTTATACAATGCTTGCTTTATTAACGCTAAGATACCAGTATACATATGCTTTTTCTAGTAATAGTTCAAATAACGAGGAACTTAAAGAAATTAATTTAGAACTTAGGGAAAATGAACTTACAGAAATGAAATTAGAGACAAAGTCTTAAAATCAGCTTCGCATTATTTGAAGAACGAATTTTAAGTATTGATAGTCATTGAAAACAAAATTAAAATAACGAATAGTTTTACGAAAAAAGAGGGAAAAGATGCTAGTAACAAAATCTGTTAATGGAAATGTAACCGTAGTGATGTGTCGACAATATTACACTAATAAAATGAAATTGTTGTTAAATGACTCTAAAACATATAAAAAAAATGAACTATAACCCGTCAAACATTTTGAAAATTAATACCTTTACTATTATTATATAAACATTCTCCAAATAATTTTATTGATAAGCACATTGGCAAAAGAATAATTGAACTATAGAAAAAAACAAGAATAACGACGATATCAAAATAGGCAGTACTATTCAAAATCCAAAAGCAATTATTTCAATATCCTCTCTTGGCCAAATTCCACATAACATAAAACGACTTCTAAATAAAACTGACAACATTAGAACTGCATTTAGAGTAGATACTAAACTTGAAAAAACTTTTAAATTATTGGAGATAGACTAGATACGTTGGACCAATGTAATGTTAAAACAATGCGTAAAAGAAAAAATAATTTTTTCCCAATAATAATAATAGAAATTAGATGTATTATGGTGCTTAGAGCTTTGATTTTTTTTTCAAATAAACATTCAGTCTCTTTAGAAAACAATTTAGGACATGGATTTAATAAGGGCATATAATAACAGTTTATTTACATTTTGTCAAGTTACATAAATAACGATGTGTATGAGCGATTTGCAAATATTAACTGTAGAGCATATGGTCGCCTACCTTCTGAGCCCATAGAGGTAATGTACCCAAAAATACAGTTAGGCCTAAAATGGAATCTTGAAGTGTTGGAAATTGCTCGATGCCTCCGAAACCGACGAGTGCTTTTCACTTTGGACATTTTTGATCATTAGAATCACAGTGTAATAATATTTACAGACGAAATCACAAAAACTCTCCTCACAAGAACCTTAAACTAACATACTTGTCATCTATTTGTATTAAGAGGTTCCAGATGGACTCCAACTGAAAACAGAGGCACAGCTAAGTTTATTGCGTTTATTGCGTTTTCAGCCTGAAAAACTATTTCAAGTGAAACTGAATACTCTGTGAAAGATTAATGATTAATATAAATTGTTTAAAAAAATTATATTAATTATTAAGGGAATAGTATTTTTAGCATCGAGTGGGAGAGGTATGGGATACCAGACGAGGGTGAAGCTTGCCGCCCGAGCGCAGCGAGCACTATACTTACTCGAGCCTAATCGCCGTCTTACACATGGCACACATAAAGCCTTTTCTAACACTCGTGATGTAAATGCGACTGAAAAGGTCATTAACAGACCACCCACTAGTAGGTTTGATTCTATTGACAATCTTGTTGTTCAGGATAGCTGTAAAGATCTTATATGTATAAGTAATATCTTATATGTAGAAGTAACCTTCATTCACTAAAAGTTCTTGATACCATCTGGCTTTACAACGGAGAAATTTTTCGTGAGCCTCAGTGCTTTCTTTATCTTTTAAAAAGTGATTGATGGACATTCTACCTCAGATGTTACGAGTTTGTTGCAAGGCCTCGAAGGGTAATTCAGAATTTAATACAATAACTCCACTGTAAAAAAATGTGCGAATCGAGATAGTTTTCTTTAGTCTTGTCGTAATACTAGAAACTAGCCTTGAAATGACACTTGGACCTAGACTCATGTTAAATGGAGGCGTCAAAATTTTCTTTAATACATCACATACTCACCCCTTAAGCTTTATTCAAGTGGGGAAAGAGAATTTGCAAAGGAACCGAAATTTTCTTCTGCAGAAAAGAAAGTCATGGCCTCAGCTACCGAGATTCTGAAAGGACGGCTTGAACAAGCAGTGACGATTCCGGATACACTACAGTACAATGCTTTCATTCATACCAAGAATAGAAAACTTCAAATGAAAAATTTTCACTTCTCTGAAAAGGAGAACATCTTCCCAAAAGGCGAAAAAAGAGACTGTCGAAGGGACACGCGATAAAAAACTACTGAACCGTACGAAATTGCCTAGAAAGCAACCAATAACACAAAGATACATATGAAGGCGACGAATGCCTGCAATTCTAACAAGTAAATTAATTTTACACTAACTGTAATGCAGGCATTGTAACTTGTAACATGTAACTTTTAAAATAACAATAAGAATCTCAAATCTGTCAATGCAGAGAGCTAACAGCTTATTGTATTATATAATGCATGAAACTCGCTTCAGTTTGTTCGACGAGATGCCCCGGCATGAAGAGATTAGCGAACAGTCGCACGGCCTCAGATTGGGTGGAATATCCGGCTACTCTTTTTTCAATTACTCGAAAAAAGCGCTAACCTGCAATTGGGCTTTTTATGGGGATAAAGTTTAATCTTTCAAACAAATGAAATGGAAAGGAAATTTTTTTATTTAAAGGCCTGGATGCAATAAGCTACCTTCCATTTGGGAGTGGGGCGAGACCCTGGAGGCTTGAGATTGGCAAACGTTGATGGGCTACCCATCTCAGACGAAAAATATAAATATGGTCTTATTGCATCCAGGGCCTGATTTAGTTCCGAAAAAAACTGACTGAAGCATTAACGAAAGTTTGAAATTTTCAGGACAATAATATATTTACTTTTTATTATTATTGTATTTGTTTACAAGTTACATGCAATATTTTAAGATAAGCCTGGATCACAAACAATTTTATATTCTATAGTTACATTTTTTTTTGTTGAGCTAATGATGTGGAGGATGGCGGTTTACACGCTCTACTATAAAATGACTTGAGATTGCATTATGGGGGCCTACTGGAGTTTCATTTATTTCATCAGTGGTCAATGCGGTAATCAAGCCGCTTTCCATGTTAATTTTTGCCCGTATTTTACGGTGTTTTCGATCACAAGGTGCATATATTCCTGCAAGAAAATTTTTACTTACTAACATCGCAAATACGTGACTATCGGATGTTGATAATACTATTTGTTCGTCATTTGGAACGGGCGCATATACATGTCGTCGTGCGAAAACTTGAAGTGGTGTATCCGAAGGAAAAGTGTATCTTCGAAGTTCGAATATCCGTTGCAGATTTTTATGGGGAGTTAGTCGAATAAATTGATTTTGCTCAAGTTTATATCCAAGTTTGCCAAAAGAGTCAATCCGTGTAGGTGGAGTTAAGAACCTAGATGCAGGCGACCTAGACCTGGCGCGAAGAGGAGGACTGGAAGGTGAAGGAGAACTGGCTGGAGAATGAGTTATGAGTCGAGGAAGAGTCCTATCAGGAGATTGTTGACTCGGGAGTAAAAAATCAGATGGTCTGCGACGAGAAACGCCAGGAAGAGGCTCGCCGTTAGGCAAACACTCGAATTGTGAACTAAACTCTGCAGCAAGACATAGAGAATGTTTTTTAAGTATGTGACTATATCATGATCTCCTTTTGATCAAATTGCGAGGAAAGAGAGGCCATTGTGGAAATATTGCCCGATCAGTTAGAAATTCTCTGTTTTATTGTTTAGGCACAATTTACGTACACTTTTAAGTTTTACTACGCGTATAAAAAACAGGTTTAAGTGAATTAAAAATTCTAAAAGTAGGGGGAATATATGTATAAATTGATAAATCTAGCAAATTTTTATGATAGGAATTATTAGTTATAAATTTTAAACAGTTTTAGCATTGAGGATTTTAAATCCCTTTGGATTAAAAAGTGCAATTCACATTTTGGAATTATAGGTTATGAATTTTAGGTGATGGTATTCTAACCAAAAACATTCTTCTTTATTTTCATCATTGTAACTTTAGCATCTACATAATAAATGAGAATAACGGTAATTTGACTAGAAATGGTAAATTTCCCGTTAAAAGAAGGAATACAGCAGAAAGCGGTTTTTTAAATAAAAAATTCTTGTTTATAATATTTTATCAATTTTTCAACTAAATTTTTTCATAATTTATACCGATCTGAAAGACTCTTTGACAAATAATTGTAATTTTACCATTTTTTCATTGTTCTCTGGAACTTTGAAACTTTACAATTCAATTTGCGAATACGCCGCGTTATCAACTATTAAATATCAAGAAGTGAGATTACGTTGAAAAAAGAAATTTTTAACAATTCCTGTACTTTCACCAGCGTCAAAACATTAATGATCACTCTGAAAGTAGGTCCATTTATTACTTACTCTGAAAGTCACAAATTCACAAGCAGAAACTGCAGTTCTACAAAGCCTTGCTATATTGTCAATCTAAAAGTAGTAAAGTTACAAAATTATTTGGAACTTCTGTAGAAGTTGCAAACAATTTTGTAACTTTACAATTTTTTTTATTTTTTACAGTGTGACTATCTATGTAAATTGTTATATAAAATTCGTACATTTAAAAGTAGGGCCATCTTTCGTGATCCTTTCGAAAATGTATGCGAACGTGTCTAAATATAATAAGCTATTGCTGAAATGAAAGCTTTTATTTGTTTTCCTATCAGGCATGTATGAAAAATTGACCATTTTACTTCGCGAATGGTTCAAGCGTACATGGACACGAACTTGGCTCCGTTTGGTGTGAAACGAAATAATCTTTTGTCTTCTTTTGCACTAAAACGCAGATAGAAAAAGACAGTGTATTTGCATTTTACGCTAAGTACAGCTCTGCCGTACAAACAAGAAATATAGTAACTGCATTGCAGTGCTGATGATCTCAATTTTTTAAGGCCAGCAGGCCGAAAAATAAACGTTTATCTATCTACATTGTGGATGAGTCTCCTGTCAGCCTAACCGAAATTGGGATAGGAGGGGACTCATACAAAATGTAGTTACGACTGTTCTTGTTTGGACGCCACAGCTAAGAAAAGTGCTAATTTATCCCATTTATTTTTACTAGTCCAACAGTCCAAAGACCAATCACAGGCTAATTACAAAATGTTATTAATATAAAAGCGAGCTTACTATATTTCAGTTATATAATTTCCGATAGATGATAAAAATAAAAAACTTTAATTTATTATCTATCAAAACAAGATGAAATGAAATTACTAGCAGCAAAAGTTATATCATAAAACTGAAGTCACGAGCCACGCAAAAGGTAAATAACTCATCAAACCTATTTTAACATACTAGAGATTAGCATAATATAGAAAAATTCGTGTTTGAGATAGACGTTAAATCCAGAGAGGTTTGAAAATATAAAAATTATAATTATCAATTTACAGTTGTTACTGGTTTATTATCGCATAATTTTAGAAGGTTTCTAAACAAATGTGGATGAAATACACGGACGAAACAAGCAGCACGGTGGAAAAAAATTATCCTAGGTGCGCCAAACTTACGAGCGAAGTGAGCCGCGCACGTAGCAAGTGATGAGAATGCGCCCCCACCCAGCGCAGTTGCCGAAAATGTATAAAAACATAGTGACAGTTCAATGATTTATGAATCATAACCATTTTTTAATGTGTGGAAAATCTTCTAGTAGGAGTTGACGCTGCCCAATTTTTCTTTATTTACGCAGGAATTTTTGGATCAAGCATAAACGTATTAACCACAAAAGATTGATATATAATTAAATACGAATGACTTAAACTTAAAATGCAAGCATCCATGTTCCCATAAACCTCAAACCCTTAAACTCCAAAGACACAAACCTCAAGGCCATAAACCCTAATCCCATAACCCCCGAAACAATAAACTCTAAACCCATAAATCCCAAACCCATACATCCCACACCCATAAACCTCAAACTCATAATATTCAAAACCATAAACCAGAAGCTCATAAACTCGAAACCCATACACTCAAAACTGAATACATAAACCCCAAACCCGTAAACCCAAATCCATAAACACCAAATCCATAGATTATAGACTCTAAACCTCTAGACACAAAACCTATAGACCCCAAACCTATAAATCCCAAACTTACAATCCACGTATTCATGAACCCCAAACTCGCAAACCCAAATCCATAAAAACCAAACCCATAAATTATAGACCCAAAACATATAGGTCCTAAAGTTATAAACCCCAAACTCATGAATCCCGAACCTATAAATCTTAAACCCATAACTCTAAACCCATAGACTCCAAACCCATGAACCCCAAACTCATAAATCCAAAACTCATAAGCCCCTAGCCCACAAACCTTAAAAATTATAAACATCAAAGCCACAATCCCCAAACTTATAAATCATACACCTATAAATCATAAACTTATAGACCCTAAAACTATAAACCCCAAACTTGTAGACCTCAAACTCATAAACAATAAACTTATGGACCTCAAAGCCATAAACCCGAAACTTATAAACCCAATTCTATAAGCCCAAAAATTATAAACCCCAAACCTATAAACCCTAAACTTATAAACCCCTAAACTCATAAACCCTGAACCCATAAACCTCAAATCCATAAACTCTAAAACCATAAATATCGAACCCATAAACCCTAAACCCACAAACTCCAAAGCCATAAACCCCAAATCAATAAGTTCAAAATCCATAAAACGCAAACACAAGAAACGTAATCCAATCAATCCAATGTTTATGGCTTTGTGGTTTGTGCGATTGGGTTTGAAGGGTCTGCGGTTTATGGGTTTGGGGTTTTTAGGTTTGGGGCTTATAGGTTTGGGGTCTATAAGTTGGGGGTTTATGGGTTTGGGACCTATACGTTTGGGTTTTATGGGTTTGGGCTCTATAAGTTTGGGTTTAAGGTTCTTGGTTTTGAGTTTTATAAGTTTGGGGTTTATGAGTTTCGCGATTATGAGTTTCGTGTTTATGGGTTTAGGGTTTATTGGTTTGGGGTACATGACTTTGGGGCTTATGAATTTGGGGCTTATGGCTTTGAGATTTATGGGTTCGGGATTTATGGGTTTAGAGCTTATGGGTTTGGGGTTTACAAATTTGGAGTATATGGGTTTGAGATTGATGGATTTGGGGTTTTTGGGTTTGGGGTTTATAGGTTTGGGGTTCATGGGGACATGAAAACATGCATTTGAAATTTAAGTTGTTTTTACTTAATTACATATCTTTTTTTATGCTTGAACCAAAAATTCATATGTAAGTAAAGCCAAGTATGTACACTGCGAACATCTACTAGAAGTTTTTCTAAAAATATAAAATAAAATTTCTTATGATTCATGAAGAATTAGGCTGTCATTAGATTTTATCCATTTTCGGTCACTGTGCGTCGGGTTAGCTTTCGAGGCAAAGCAGGAATAAGTGATAAAAACGGCGATATAAAATCAAATAAAAATTGTTAAGAAGTGAGAATTAAAGTTCCCATCAAAAATTCATTATTGCCCATCGCTTACAGCTTACGAGGAACTTAAACTGTAAAAATTACGTTCAAAGTTCTTCGTAGATTTTCACCTGTTCTATGCCAGATACAACACAGAATTCAAGCTGTATTTCAACGTGGAGTTCTAAGCAGATATTTTTACATGGTATTCCTTTATCTAACTCTTTATCAAATCATGATTCTAAATTAGGTGGCCATTACATCTGACAAATTATTATTTTCAGAAAGTTTAGAAGTATTTTTTTAAATTATTAATATACATGATAAGATTATATTCACCAATAGAATTAAAGACGACTGTCAAGGCTAGAGTATAAGGGATTTCCATTTTTTTAAATCAGTGGAAAAGCTGATTACTCTGGTAATGAATAATTTAGTCAAAACGTTTCCAATGAATGTTCTGTTGTTTTACTCGGGTGCGTATTTTGAATACATACTATCTTAATCGTCATCTCATAAATTAAAGAACAAGCTTGTCCCACTGAGATATTTATATTTTATAAATCAGTACAAGGAAAGAAGTTGGATTACTTCAACTAAGGCTATGTTTGGGATATTATTAAAAATTAAATCGTAAACATACTGCAATATGATAGAATGCATCTTACGTCATAGTAAACTTTCAAGCAATACTTGTTCAAATACAAAAAAGGCAGTCTACAATCACTAAGCATCAATTTGTTATAAGAACGATGAAGGGCGATAGTCATGTATTGTTACAGTAAAATCATTGATGTTTAGAATTAGAAATTTATTTATTTAAATTTCGAAAAATAATAGATATGACGGATGGATAACAAATCAGCTTTCTTAGAATCAATAAAGATTTTGGAAGAATTCAGATAATCCTGGATTGTAAAAGAAACACGTGTAATCGCTTGAAGCTCCTTACCATGAGGCTTTTCGATTCTCATTAGTTATAGTTTTCATAAATGATTTACCAACTTCATTTAATCCTTGCATCGATTTATTGATTAAAAGTAGGTGATTTTAAAATATGCCTAATAAATTTTATTTCTGAAAAGCCCCTAAATATTTTGTAATAGCACATTTTAAATTTATTATTAGGTAGTAAGTCCCGTAAATCAAGCTGAAATGGTTTGAAGAAATTTCAGTTATAGAATTCGCAGGTATCCCATAATTACTATTCAAATCACAAGAAATTTAATTACATAGATTAGATAAATACAATTTACTTTCAACACTATCATGATTATGCGTACAATTAGAAAAATAAGTTGCAAGTAGCAATATTCAAAACAGACTTCTTATTATGATTATTCACTTATTTAAAGTCTAATTGATTTCCTTTGTTAGCTTGACATCTAACTCCGGAGAAAGGATCCCATTAATAGAAATTGTATGATTTATACCATCAACAATAGATACCCGCGTGAAGTTGGCCCCTTGAAGTTCATATTTTAAAAATTCTCCTTTTTCATACGCTTGTACGTCGTCTTTACTGTTTGCACATTTAATATTTTGTTTGTTCCCTCTTGTTAGTCGGGCTAGGGGAAAATCGAGAATTCGTGCCATCCCCCCGAAGTTCAAATTTCCCAAATTTTCTTTTTGCATACGTTTGTACGTCATTTGTACTGTTTGTGCATACAATATTTTTGTTTTTATCCTCCTCATTACGAAATTTGGGGCGAAATTGATTTCGGGTGTCTAAGTTCACGCATCCCAACGAAATTTAACTTTCTCAAATTTTCTTTTTGTATACGTTCGTACGCCATTTGTGATATTTGTACATTTAATATTTTTGTTTGAATCCACTTTGTTGCCCGGCTAGGGGAAACCAAAATTTCGTACTATCCCCCCGAAGTTTAGATTTCTTAAATTTTCTTTCTACCAACGTTAGTACGTCGTTTGTAAAGTGTGTATCTTTAATATTTTCGTGTGTACCCTCTTGCTTGTCCGGCTAGGGGAAAATGAAAATTTCATGCCATTCCCCCGAAATTTGAATTTTTCCTGGCAACCAAGAGCGTAAGAAAGGAAATACGAAATGTACCAATAGTAAAAACGAAGCACAAACGTTAGCAAATAGAAAAATTGAAACATTCAAATTTC
>JAWWLR010000149.1:16183422-16194228 GCA_035041075.1 Acraspis erinacei | reverse complement strand
GGTTCAGGGAATTTTTGATGGTAGGTAAAGGAAAGTGATGAGATGTGTGATGTAGACATGGAGAAAATAAGGGGAAAGTGTTGGAAGCGAAAATAAGTTAAACGAGGGAGGTGAAGAGAGGAAAGGCAGGAGAAGACTTCACTGGTGGGAAGATATAAGGGATGGAATAATGAAGGTTTAGTACGATAAAGGAGTGAGAGGTAGGTTGATAGAAAATTGTGAGGGGGTCACTTGAGAAGCAGGTGAGTCGGAAAAAATAACGAGAAGCGATAAGGAGAGGTAGTATTAATTAACCGTAGCCTCTGATGGTACAATGAAACCTATCAATAACAGAAAATCACGGCCACCGACTGTCTGTCCACATATGAGAAGTGTCCACCCCAGAGAGTGAGTTGCTAAACTGTTTTATTTATACAGTGAAACCTCTCCATAACGGACACTCACGGTGAACGACTGTCTGTCTACTTTGGAGAGGTGTCCACCCCAGAGATGTTTCTGCCCCAAAGAGTGAGTTGCTGAACAGATATGTTTATATGTACACACATACATACTACGTTTATGTAATATTATAAATTATTTATTAATAATTAATTCAATGGATAATCACTTATAATTATTAATAATTTCATAAATAAAATAAGTAAGGAAATAACACAAACTTACAAGGAAAACAAATAAATGAAGTGAATTAATAAATCTATCAAATAAATGAATAAATAGTATGATTTAAGAAATAAAATGGATTAATAAATAAAATAAATGAAAGAAATAAAATAAATGAAACTTACTTTTTGGCGGTCATCAGTGCAAAGAACATAAAGTGTTTGTCAGGTCTAGTGATCATATAATTACGTTTATCCCCACCCCTGTGTGGGGATTAAACTAATGAGTCAGGTTGAATTGAAACTGTCCGTCTCGTAAAGGTAAATTCATATCTCTGGGGGTCAACAAAAGGGTCCGTGTGAATTATTTAACATGTGATTTCCTATACCTTGGGGTGAGGAATCATGTAAAGTGTCCGCAAACAGAGGAGTCTGCTCTAGAGAAGTTTCCGTAAGTAGAGGTTTCACTGTATTTGAAATTTAGAAATTAAAATGTTTATGCCGAGTGATAAATTTGTCAGTAAAGTAATCGAATACATTCTAATGTACATAAATCCACAAAGCACCGCACTACACTGGCAGCATACTGAATATTGATTATATTGGACATGCATTGGAAACAGAATTAAATACAGACTGCCAGAAGGGCATATTTTTTAATTTACTGATGTAATCGAACTACATTTTCTTTCTCATAGAGAGAGTGTAGTTCCCAAATTGAAATTTGGTACGATTTTGCCGATTTCTTTTCATTGATTTTTCAATTTAATAATTCTAGAAATGCAACACTTCGAACATAATACTTTTCAAATTGAAAAAAAACATGTTTCATTTCCATCCTCAGCTTGTGCAACAAGAATAAAATTCGAAAAATTGTTTCATTCGAAATATGATGGTAGAAATAATTCGAGAGAGGTGTTGCGTTGAATTTCGGAAAAGATGGAGTCGTGGAAGGGTGCATGTACTATTCAATAGAAGCTGCTTGTCAAAACTGTGTTTTTATTCGGCGTCCTATCAAGTTTAAGAAATTTACTACGAGCGCAGCAGGACGTGCGGCGTATAAAAATGCACCCTCTCTCATTCGCTATTCGTTGTTCACGAAGCACGTAAATATTATATTAACGCTCTGGGACTCGGCGACGAGTAAAAGCATATAGTTTTGGTCCCCACGATGCGCTCGCCGCTTCTGTTTGCAGAAGATACGACTGAAGAATAATTGTAGACATTCTGCTCCTGGGACAATACGTCTTGTAAATAAAAAACGCGAGGGCTCTTTTGTTCCAATTTTACAGCATGAATGGTGTGCAAATTAAAAAGGAGCGAAGCTCTAATTATTAATTGCAAGAAAACGGACTTTCAGGTAGAAATAGAGAAATATTTTTAAAAATGTATTCTGAGAATGTGGAAAATTCTTTTCTTAATAAAAAAATATTTTTAGCTTTTAGAAATGAATAGTTTCATGTCTCACTTTTTGCAGCGAGGTGGAATTGAAAAATGATGTTTAAAATCAAGTTTAGGATGCCATTATGCACCGATTTCAGATTTTCTTTTTTCAATTCAGGACTAAATTTTTGTAGAGACTGGTGAAAGTAGATTCTTCTTTTTTTCTTGGATTTATATGTTGCTTCAAATAGCAAAATATATGTAGATTTTTTTACATTGATTCAATACATGCATTGAGTTTAATGCAAGCAACATTTGTTTCTTTCATGAATAAATTATATGAAAAAATGCATGCAATTTTTCTTTTCTTTTCTGGCAATTATATAGCCATCGATGTTTTATAGCGAAATTTTGCGATGCATCATTAATCGCTTATTTTGTAAACAAATTATATAAATATGATATGCGTTTTTAGGCAAAAAGAAATAGCTTTTTTCTATTTTCGTTGAAATTATATATCCAATGATTGTTCAAGAAAACATTTGGCCATTTTTAATTATTTTTTCATTTTATAATCGAATCATATGAAAAAATGTAATTCACGATAAAAAAGAACCCCTAATCTCGTACTTTTTTAATAGCTGCAAAGTGCATTTCTGCATATAAACTGTTTATAAATTTTATAAATTCTATTTTTCCAGAGAAGTTCATGTAAAACACATTGCCAACATAATTTCAACAAGATTACAAGAAAGAAATTTTTCATTCAGCTTATAAGCTGCTTACCGTGTGTTTTTTTTACGTTTAACTGGTTTTTAATTTTTCGAATCGCATTTTATCACCATATTTGGTTGAAGAACATCATTCAAAACATAATTTTGAAAAGTCTAGAAGAAAGAAATATTTTTGTCTATAAATGCTTAGAATGTGCATTTGTTTACCTCATTTTCTTAAAATAAAATAAAAAAATAGACATGAATAACGAAATTTCATCTAGACACATAATGGTCAATCTAATTTTAAAAAAATTTAAAAGAAAAAAAACTATTTCTTTTTGCAGATAAATGCTTTCAATGCGTATTTGTTTATACAACTTGATTAGAAAATAAAATATTAGAGATAAATGACAAAATTGTTACACAAAACATTTCAGGCATTCTAATTTCAACAAAAGAAGTAGAAGAAATGATTTATTTGAACTAAAAAATGACTAAATGTGACTTTGTTTATATCACATATTTATCAAATAAAAAAAGTAGCAGAAAAAGGCAAACAAATAAAACTAGAAGCTAAAACGATTTCTTTATTAATTAATTAATAACACCCAATTCTAAATTTTAAGGGCCACTTATCATCCTCACGATAAAAGCAAGCTATTACCGAGCATAAATATACTTTAAAGACAAATAGCTCCTAATGTTGATTATTTATTAGTACTATTTGTTTCTAAAAATTATCTTTACACGTTAAAAATGGTTTTTCCTTTTTACATCTCTGTGCATTGAATCCAAGTAACAGGAAGTATAACCAAAATAAATTCTCGGAGATGAAAAATATAATTTTAAACATCGACATTTTTCTCCCTATTTCGATTAACATAAAGATTACATAAAGAAAAAAATTATAAATCTACTGTCAACAATCACTAAAAATGCAACTCCTGAATTTAAAAAAATCTTAATTTTATCGGGGTAAGATGGGACACGCTATTTTATCGTAATTTTGTTTGTTTTAAAAATTTTTATTTTTGGGATTAGTCAGATAAACTGCCACGGCTATTGTCAAAAAGACAAACACTATTAAATAAGGCGAGAATATAGTGGGAAATTACTTTTTTTTTTTAAATTATAAATTAAGGTGTACCAGTCTCAGCCCAGTATGTATTTCGTTCTGCCATAGGCCTTATGGGAGACGGGACAATGACACTCCTTTTTCATTTATGATTTTGATTTACAAGTAATTGTTAAGGTACATTTAACTCTTTATGAAATTGAAAACTAAATTATCACAGTCTCCTCTGTAATTTCACCAATTTGGTCTAAAGAAATTTGAAAGAAATCCCAAAAGATATTTTAAAAAGATTTTAGTTAGAATATAATTATTAGTAATAAACTAATTATTTTTATATTGACATGCCTTTTTTTCCTAACTGGCTTTAAAAGAAAGAAGATTCAAGACACAAAGATGGAAATTCTCTAAATCTAGTTTAATTGATCTTGTTACCTCCTCTGCACATTTAATAATGTTTTGTGTAATGAGTTATTAAATCATAAAATAACAAAGTACACAAAAACGGTTAATAAAGTCTGTTCAAGTATACATGGTCTACAGTAAACGCCTCAGTTGAGAATTTGGAGAACATAAATGCCAACACTTAATTAAAGTTCCTAGTGAAATTGCAACAGCTATATATGTAGGAGTGAAGGTTACAAATTTTCGGAAATAAAACAAAAAATATATATTTTTTTTATTTAAAAATTACAAATTTTTTATTTTCACCCGTATAGACATTTCACTGGAATTTCTTGGAATTCTTTTAACGTGTAAATTTGATATTGAATAGAATTTCTGAGTTTTTTTATATTGAGACAGAAGAAGGTAGAAGGTGGACAAGAAAGGAATTAGGATGGCGTGAAGTAAATGTGACAGCATGAAATTAGAAAAATGCGAACCCTCTCCGGAAGTCTGAATCTCAGTACCAACATGAAAAAATGAGGATACTTTACAAAGATTAATATAATAATACGTTAAAGGAATTGACTTTTAAATATTCAATTTGCAAAAAGGGTTTCATTTATAAGAATTGAATTTGAAAAATGAATTTCATCATTATTCTTATAAGTCGGAAACCTCTACATATTCAAAATTTGCTTCCTTTAATAATTTTTAATACAACTTACACAGTGAACTAAAAATATCTCAAAAGGAAAAATTCCAAAGGAGTACGCCGAGGCTTCAGTGTGAGGTCTTTCGCCGTTCTTAAAGTTTCTTCATCTACTAAATTTTCTTTCTCAAGGTGCCAAATAATTAAGCCCATTCACAAAAATACCAACAAAAGATCGATTTTCTTAGTCCTGAAAAGAAATTGCTTTTATTCGAAAATGTTTAGAAAAATGTCAGGGAAATACCTGCATCTAATTAATTTTGTTTGCAGGCATTGAAGCCTACGAGGAAGAGTTAAGTCTTCGTCGGGAAAAGCTTCGTATCATGTTGCTCGAAGAAGAAGCGGCCTTAACCAGGGAAATTATTGAAAAATCTCAAAAAAGTAGTCAAGACTACTTAGAAAGTCTAAGGGTTCGTGCTGAGGAAGCCAAAAAGCAACAGGAACAAGCTAGATTGTCACTTCTAAAAGCCAAACGGGCTCAGCAATACCTTGCTAGATGTCCGGATGCCAGAGACCGATTCGTCAAGAAGTCGACTCGGGATGTCAAGCATTGCAATTTAGTGCAAATGGCAGAGAACAATGCACAACGAGAGGCTGAAAAGGAGTTGGAGATGATGTGGCATGGATTGATGTTGAAGGAGGTGAGAAGCTTTATATCACATTTTTACATGTTGTTGAACGTTGGCTACAGAATGGCTATCGCTCAAGCCAAGTTCCGTTCACAACAGCTAAAGCTTCTTTTAAAGAACTTCAAAACTGCGCAGTACCTTTTGTCCCACTTCAGTTTTTTTCTCTAAATCATTGGTGATTTGCATAAAATGGAAAGAAGTAGCACTGTAAATTAATGAATGTATAAGAAGAGAAGCTGGAGGTAGAGAGATAGGATTTGAAATTTGGAAGCATTCTTTACATTCGAGGAAAAATTATTCAATACGTAGAAATGGTTTTAGCCCAAGACAGGTTACTTTATAGGTTTTGAATCAGTGATTAAATAATTATTAATAAATTAATTATTAATAAATTAATTAATAATTAAATAAATTATTCATTTACATGTGTTCTCGGTACCAAATACAAAATGTTTGACCTACTCTATTATAGATAGAATTTGTTCAGGTGGGATGTTTATAAGATCAATTTTTCATGCACTGTCTGTTTCATTAACGAAATCTGTTTAATATTTTCATAAACTCTAAAGGCGATTTTATTAATGAATGCAAACTTCACCTTACGAAATATTCATCTTTTAGGTACAAAATATATAATTTTAAATTATTTATTATAATTACTTAGATTCATTGAGCTACCATTTTTTCCATGTACCTGATTAGCATAAAAGTCAAAGGATTTGAATTTTCTAGCTGACAGTAGATATATATTTTTTATTATTAAAAAGGATTTGGTTTTTTAGTTCAAAAATGTTTGTGTAGAAAATAAAGTTGTCAATTTCTCTTCAGGCAATGTTATTTTCACTTCATAAAATATAGAAATGTTTAATTTGGAAGAGACTGACACTTTTATAATGGACATATGTTAAAAGTGACATTTCAAAATCAGATCGAATTGAGAAAATTGTGGGCTGATTTTTGTTTTTAAAAAAGTATAATATTTCGAATTGGCTACTTTTTCCATTATTTAAAAGTAAACTTTGTTTTCAAGATTATTTGAGATATTTTTTCAATCGTTATATGTTCAAAGTTGTCAAAAAGAACTTTAAATTACAGAAATTGTATTAGTTCGGCAATATTAAAATATTTCTACAATTAAATTCAATATCATTATACTGGAACTATAATTTAAACGATCGGATTTATAATTTCCAAATATTTAATAGATATAAAAGCTAATCTTTAGTGCTACACAAGACATGTACAATGTATTACTATTTCTTCATAAATCACAATTTTTATGTTTTTGTGTCTAAAAGTACATTAATCTGCTGATAGAACAGAATGAAAGAATTTGCAGTATGTAGGGGGTAAATTCGGACCCCCTTAAAATTATTGTTTAAAAGGCTCAAAGTATTTTCAACTAAGTATAAACTGGAACCAGTTAAGGCTTAAGCTGATCCCATATTCTAATTGAAACCATTTTAAGTAATTCAAATTATCAATTTTAGAATGTCCGAATTTACCGACATTTCATAAACTACCCTGTTTGACAGAATAAATAACAAATTTTAGTTCAAAAGTGTTTAGTAGCGTATTAATTTATAGAAGAAAGCATTTGCTAAGTTTGATATGGACAGTCCCTAAATATTTGTATTGACCCTTTACAAGGATGATTATTGACCGTTTTTATTACTAACCAATACTAGAGGTTGTTATTGCCTTTTGATTGTATGTGTTTAATGGTAATTACAGGCTATTCTTATACGACGTGATTAAATTTTCTATTGACTGTTAATGACGTTTTTAGCGATTTTTTTGGAACTTAGTTAGGTTTCACAATAGACTGTTTCTCAATTAGTCACAGAATATTGTTATCGGTTGCGATTTACTGTTGCTAGGGAATGTTATTGACCAATGCTAGGAACTTAGTTAGGTTTCATAATAGACTGTTTCTCACTTAGTTACAGAATATTGTGATCGGTTGCGATTTACTGTTACTACGGAATATTATTGAACAATGCTAGGAGTTGGTATTGAATGTTTATTGTATTTGTTATTATCACTGACTAGTGTAAATGATGGTTAGAAGCCGCCCTTATCAGATTTAATTGCCTGTTACAAGGGATTGTTATTAACGTTGTTAGGAGATCTTTTTAACTTTAGGTGTACTAATGGATCGTTGCTAAGGTGGCTACAGAATATCGTTATCGATTATTACTAGGGATTGTTATTGATTAATGCTAGGTTTTTTAATTTTATAATTATTTTAGTTGTTATTATCATTGACTGGAGTCAATTGTGGTTACAGGCTGTTGTTATTGGATGTAATTGACTGATACGAGATATTGTTATTGACATTGTTCGGAAATATCTCTGACCTTAGTTAGGTGCTGTAATGGATCATTTCTAATGTGGATACAGTGTTCTTAATGGTTGCTATTAACTGTTACTGGGGATAGTAACTGTCCAATGATAGGGATGTTTATTGAATATTTAATTTATTTTCTATTAACAATGACCCGAGTTAATGGTGGTCACAAGCTGTTTTTATCGGCTGTAATTGACTGTTACTATACATTCTTTTTGACGTTTTTAGTTAATATTTTGGACCTTAGTTAAGTTCCGTAATGGATCGTTGCAAAGGTAGCTAGAGAATGTCATTATTAGTTGTTATTGAATGTTACTGGGGATTCTTATTGAATAATACCAGGAGTTATAATTTTATGTTTACTGTGTTTGTTATCACCACTAACCCGAGTTAATGGTGGTTTCAAGCTGTTCTTATCGCATGTAATTGACTCTTACTAGTTTGTTATTAACGTTCGTACGGGGACTTTTTTACCGTAGTTAATTGATGTTACAAAATGTTGTCAAGGGCAGTTACAGAATTTTATTACTGGTTGTTATTTACAGCTATTCATTCATGTCGCTGATAATAATTATTCTTGATCTTTGCTCGGGGTTATTATTGACGTGATTATGTGGTTATTCACTGTCGTTCCTGCTTGCTGTAATAACAAAACTAGTTCCCGAAATAGAGTATCACAATAACAATAACTGTAATATTAAAGAAGCCTGATCTCTCTTTTATATAAGGTATTGAATAATTACTTAAAAAGTATATCACATAACGCCATAACTCTCATGCTAGTAAAAGGTGAGTGAAATTGCATAATAAATGTCCCTTCCTTGATATAGATATATATTTTCACATTCTTTGTCCAGGTCGAAGCGATGAAATTGCGAGAACAGGATGAAGAAAAGGCAAGGACTATCGCCGGGTCAGATTTAGAGGCCACTTTGAGAAGGCAAATTGCTGGCAAAGAGGCGTTGAAGTCCGAGGAACGACGTGTGGAGGAAGAGCAACGTGAGTACGTTAGCAAGCTTTGCGAGAACCTTCAAAAGGAGGAAGCTCTCCGATTGGAAAGGGAGCGCAAAAAGAAGGAAGAGTTGAAAAGGGATCTGGAAGATCAATTGGAAAAGGCAAGAATGTGTCAGACAGAGCGTGCCTCCAAGGAAGCTGCGATGGAACGCACGTTCAGAGATCTGATTGAAAAGGAGCTGGCAATGGAAAAAGACGGAGTCAAGCAGTTATCTAATGACCTTCGTAGAGAACAGTTGGCATATTTAAGGAGTCTTCAGGTAATAAAAATACAGAAACGACTTTTCAAACTGATATCGAATATAGGTTTATTTTCATGGTCCATATATATGTATGCATTACTTTATACAGGCATTTTTCACAACATAGATAATTTTTTCCAAAAAAGAGGAATTTGAAAATATTGTTGTTTATCCATTCCAGATGGTATTTCATTACGTCCATACTAACCCCTTTAATCTAGGGGATAGCATTCTAAACTTTCCATTCTCGTTTTGTGCTGTCCTGCAGCGGCACGTACGCGTGGCGGCGTTAGGTGAAAACACAAAACGAGATTGGAGATTTTAGACAGCTAACTCCAGATTGGATAATATATCATGAAGGGGTGATTTTATAATATTATACTATTATGATGTATGTGTTAATTTTCAAACTGAAAGATTAATTTTCCTGTTTTTCTAAAATTCAAGCTTTTTGGCGCGCTCACTAGGTGCTTACGTCTTGCGTTCAATATATTCTGCGTTTTACTTTTCTATTTACTTTTGACGTATTCTATGTCCCAAAACTAGATTTTAGTTTATCAATTAGATTTTGGGTAATTATATCTCTTTGTAGTTAACTAAAACTAAAACTAAATGTCCTGTTCGTTGCTATCACCGTATTAACATTTATTTGCGTTTAAGCTCGAGTGTTTTCCAATTTTAAACATTTCTTTAAAGTTTTATCTTAAAACGTCTTTTTAATCAAACATCTCATTTTCTGCAACTGCATAAATTTATGCAAAAAAATATATATCAGTGAAGAACTGAGGGCACTCCTTTAAAATAATATTTATTCACCAGGATAAAAGATTCTATATATCACTACTTTATGGTAGGATCTTGTCAGGCGACAATGTATGTTATACATGGTGGGCCATTTTAATCTATGCACCCCAAAATCTGATTCTGAAAGAGCGGGAAATTTTACGTCCGAAATGAGAGTTAGAGTCAATTTTCACGAAGTTAAATAAAGGTTAAATCGAGGTCCAATTTCAAAAAATCATGCTGAACATGATTTTTTTGTATTATTCTTTTAACACGTTTGGGCAATACAAAGCTGGAGTGTATTTTAGGCCAACGAACTTGATCATCATGACCTTGATGCCAACTTGGAAGGTCATTCGAAGGTCAAAGTTTTTGTTTTCTTCAACTAATACACACGAAACCAAACCCACAAGCTCCAAACCAAAGAACTCCACACTTTGAACTTCGAATGATCTTCCAAGTTGGCCTAAAGGTCAAGGTGATTTAACCTTTATTCGACCTTGTGAAAATTGACTCTAACTATTATTTCGGACACAAAATTTCCCGCTCTTTCAGAATCTCCTCTCAAAAATAGGGGTTCCCATTAAAAAAAATCAATGTGACCTTCAAATAACCTTGAAAATTGATCTCAAGGTCAAAACAGATTTTGCAGAAAGATGTCCCCCATTGTCCTGAGCAACTATTGTCTGAACAATTTTTTTGTATACGAATTATTTATTATGGTTAGGAAAAATATATTACTAAAAGTAAATAATTTGCGAATAGCTCATCTAATTTTAGGTACGTTACACAACAGAATATTAAAAGCTACCTAAAAAAATCTTCTTCGATGGATGAAGGCAAAAAAAATTAAAACAACCTCATTGTTTGGTCATGTGTGGTGTGCGACGTTTCGTTGACTATGGTTCGTCAACCTCAT
>JAWWLR010000149.1:16140804-16151147 GCA_035041075.1 Acraspis erinacei | reverse complement strand
TAACCCCTTCCTCACACTAATCCCCTCCCCCGCCGAGTGAGTCACGCCTACCCCGAAAGGGAAACGGCTTAATGGTGCAATAATAATAATAATAATGTATGGGATTTTAATATACTGGGATAAATGAGGATGACAGAAAATTGGCTTAACGTAAACTACGACTAAGAGTAGTTTGGTATAGAAATGAATTAGCTTAGCATGATTGAAAATGGAAACGGATAAACTGAAATTGGTGAAGTATAAACTGGGATCAACTTGAACCGGCTGAAAATTTGTTACAATAATATTGGTCAGAAATTGATAGGTTTATAATAAACTGTGAGAGATGCGTATACACTGAAAAAGGTATACACTGGGACAAAAATGAAAAAAAAACTGGGACAGTTTTCCCTTAAACAAACATAGGTTAATCAGAAATCGGGATGGGAATTAATAAAATAAGTTAGATTTGAAACAGTTGATGACAGAAACGGATAGAGTTTGACATGTTAAAAATAGTGGATGATTGATACTAAATGGTTTATAATAAACTGGGACAGATTTAATGGTCTCTGAAAAAATTCATCATAATTTGGGACAGAAATATAATAATAGAATTAGATTTAAATTATTTAATGTTATAAATGGATGTGTGTTCAAATAATGAGTTAGGTTCGGAATAGTTGAGGGCATAAATCGATATAACCCTGCGAAATGCAATGGATATAATCAGATTAATTGAGAACCGAATAGGCTAAAAATAGATACAATCAGATTTAGAATAAATTTCGACACAAATGGATGAAAGTGAATAAACGAAGATAAAGTTAGAATACATTATGCGAGATATGGATATTTTAAATGTGTTTAGTTAATTTGTTTATTTCTATTGACGAAATTGGCTTAAAATGAAATCGAGAATGAAATATATTGAAAAATCAAATTTTTAGTCCTTTATTTTAAAACAATGACTTGAGATTCCAAATAATTCTAATCACAAATTTCGATGTAAATCTAAATTAATTTAGAATTTGCTGATGCTAAAGTTTGAAATCCTGTATCATCGAAGCGCGACAATATTGCCATTAATCTAAATTATGCCATTAGTATAAATTAAACTACGACAGACGTAGATAGACTGAAATTGGTTTATCAAGAACTAGGACCGAAATTGATAACACAAAATAGATTTATAATAGTTAAATATTAAAATGAGAAGGTTTGAATGCTTGAGAATAGAAATATATGAAATGAGATAGGTTAAGAATAAAGTTGAACAGACTTTGATAGACTCAAGTAGGCTTATCATTAAAAAGAAAAAGGTTCATGATCCTTGATAGTTGAAATTTTCGAAATAAAAAAGAACCAGGATAAATTTGGAGAGACTTTGATAGACTTAAGTTATTTTTTATAAACTGGGACGAAAATGGATACAATTAACTAGATTAATTATGCACTGACACAGAAATAGATAACATTATTTGAAAGTTTAAGAAATAATTTATACAGAAATGAATAAAATGTCATAAAGTTTAATAAAAAAATCTAGCACATGTTTATAGGCAATAGGGCGGTCAAAAATGCATTGGTCAATTTTTTTTTTTAATCTGTATGAATACCGGCCAGAAATTTGTTCGAATCCACACAAAAATAAATTCGCTTTTTTATTCTTTTAAATGATACTTAGAGGTGCAGCCAGCCCTACGAAGTTTAACGCGTATTTTCTATTAGAAAAAAAGAAGTTTTTTTAAATTTTATTCCGGGTCCTCATACTTAGGTGAATCGAGTTGAAAATCAACGCTTCTCTTCACAATTAGCCAAACAATACGAATAAAATATCACTTTTTAAATAGCAACCCGAAATGCCTGTTTTATAGGATCCCAAAGAAACGCCATACATGAAAAAAGGGGTTTTGCGAGATTTTGGCGTTAATTCTAATTTTTTGGCGGTTTTTAAAAATAAAAATTGTTTTGGGGACATAGAATACTATTTCATACTGATAATTCGATATTTACAGAAAATTGTTTAAATCATTTATTATTGCTTTTAGTTTTCTTATATATAGTTAGAATGTCGCGTTTTTTCAATAATTTGCCACTTTTTGTCCAGTTTTCAATTAGGGGAGTTAATAGTTCAATTATGTTAACAAGCATGATTCTGCGAACAATTTAATATTGTTGTTAATAACATTATCTTCAGAATGATGCTAGAAAATTGTAATTTTTAACTGGATCAAAGTAATAATTAATTCAAGTTAACAAAAATAATTGTTTAAACAATGTATTATCATTTTTTATATTATTCTTTTTGCTTAATGGTAGAATGTTGCGGTTTTTTTTCTGAAATATTCAACTGTTTGTCTATTTTTCATTAGAGTGACTTAAAAATTAATTATATTTAGAAAAAATAATTGTTTAAACAAATTATCGTTGTTTATGACTATATTCATCTATAACAATGCCTAATATTTGCAATTCCAAACTTTTCTTTTACGCTTTGCATTAAATTGCCTGTTGCAATTAAAAAAAAACTTTTACAAGTTATTTTAAGACATAGTCCTTTCACCTACCACTAGTTATTTCATTGCTTGTTTTTTCACTTGTGTAAGATAGCTTTTTTGTTGAAATTAATTTTTTTAACATTGGGGAAAGAGCGAAAATAATTCACTTAAAACAATAATAATATTTGAAAAATAATTTTGGTTGAGGTTCACTTATTATTTGTTCATAACTAAAAAGGCGAAGAAAAGTTAAAAATTTCAGAAAAACCCACAACTTTATAGCACTTATCTAAGAGAAGATAATTATAAAATATATTTAATTTTTTCAAGGTTTAATATATATATATATATATATATATATATATATATATATATAGTGGAAAAAACACTGTTATTTTTCGTTTGTTTTTACATAGAAAAGTTCATAAAATGAATGAAAAAATATCCTTGTCTCACCTGCTACATATAATTTTTTCACCTGGGTTTAAAAAATTTTTTGGTTTCCTTTAATTAATTATTACCTTACTAAGTGAAAGAGGACGAAGCTTTAAAAAATTCAGAAAAAGCCGCAATTATTCGGCATTGATATGGATGAAGATAGCCATGAAAAACAATAATTTTTTTAAACATTTATTTTTATTAACTTGATTTAATTCTTATTTCACTTCAATTGAAAATTGGACAAAAAGCCAGAAATTCCAGAAAAAACTGCATCTTTCCAGCTTTATTCAAAAGAAATATTAATAATAATAAATTGTTTAAACAATTAATTTTCTTGACTCGAAGTTAGTTTTTAATTTTTTAAATTAATTAATTAAAATTTTTTAAATTTAACTCATTTTAATGGAAAATTCGACAAAAAGTGATTTTCTTAAACTGCAATTTTCTAGAATTATTATGAGAGAATGTCAATAACAATAATAATAAATCGTTTAAACAATCATTATTGTTAACATGATTGAACTATCACCTTCCACTAATTAAAAATTGGACACAAAGCGGATAACTCTATTCTATGAGAAAATTGCTAAAAAGAATAATAAACTGTTTAAAAAACTTATGTAAACACCAAATTGTCAGTATCTAGTTCATGTTAGTGAGTGTTGACCAGGTAAGAAATTCAAATAATAGATCTTAAATGTTGTCGGTATCAACTGATATTTTATGTAAAAGAAACAATTTGTATTCAAAAACCGGAAAAAATTATAATTAGCGCCAAAATCTTGCAAAACCCATTTTTCACTTATGGATCTTTTTTGGGACCCTATAAAACAGACGTATGTGGGTGATATTTGAAAAGTGACATCTTGTTCTTTCTAATGGGGAATACGTGTTAAACTTCATGGGGCTTGTCGCACCTCTAAATATTTTTTTCAGAACAAAACAGATGGATCGATTTTTGTGTGGATTCGAACAAATTTCCTGTCGGTATTCATAAAAATAGAGAAAATTTTTTCCCACCACCGTAGTGGACAAGCACCAATGAGCTTCTCATACTCTGAAACAGAAATTAAATAAATTGGGATCGATGTAAATATACATAGTGAAATAGGTTTGTAATAAATGAGAAAAAAATTGAGTTTAGGATAAAAATAGATTTGCATTCAGATAGTAAGGTAGGCTCGAAATAGCTTAGGACACAAGTCAATATTACCCTGGAAAATAAGAATAGGTATAATCATAGTAGCTTAGAATAGGATCACGTATTGAAAAATTGATAGATTCAGATTTGGAATAAATTTGGACACAAAAGGAACAAATCCTATAGACATACAATAGAATGCGTCAATTCGTTTATCAGTATTAATGAATTTGGATGAAAAGGGAGCAGATTTAACAATAATTTTTTATCCGTTTCTTACAGAATGTCGATTTGAATTCAAATTAATGTGGGACCTGCTGATGCCAAAGTTTGAAAATCCCGCATCATCAAAGCGCGACAATGTTGCCATTAATCTTGCAATCCTCCGATACGAATTTCGTATGAGGGTGACTAATGCTAATAATTATACAGCGTCCAAATACCCTAGGGCTAAATTTTCGTTTTGATATCCAGGAAGGGTTCTGGTAGATGGAAAGGGACATTGGCTCTGCTTCTCCACATCTATATATTGCTGACAATGCTGACTCTTAGAGCCAGCAGGATTACACAGAAACCCGAGTCAGTCAGCTTCGAACGGTAACGTAAACCGTAGCGAATTTCGTTTTGTGGTTCTCTGAGCATAAGGGGCATTGTTGTTTCCAGCCCCTGACAAGTAATCCTACACCTTAAATGGTCGGAATACTGCTACATGTTCATTTCGACGGATTGAATCAGGAAATTGGTATTGCACTTTATTATGCCAGAAGAGGCCTTCGATAAATCCCCATTCTTTTTACCAATATTTCTTTAAACTGCAATAAAAATTCTGATGTATCTGCTAACGCGATAAAGATGATTCATAGGGAGACTTTATGCGACGTTACCCGAGTTATTTCCCAACTAACTTCCCTCCTTCCTTCAATAATACAGGGTGTCATAAAAATTCCAGGAGATATAACGTCCACGTCTGGAAAGTTCGGTTCCATAATCTTTTTTTAGAGCTCAAGTTATTACTTATTTACCTATTCGCCCTTCACTGCACTTTCTATTTTTGTCTCTTTATTGATAGGAATTGATTTCGAGGAGAAGCTGCAGTGATAAGAACCAGTTGAGGAGAACTTTAGAAGTTTTTCATAGTTTAGGGAAAAGTCTAGAATTATAAAAGGATTCTATAAGAATATCATATTTTTTCTTCCACAAATTTATACTAACTTAATTGGTGAATAATAATAATAATCTTTGAGTTCATTATTTCTCCCTTTTCCCAATGAAGCTAATATGTTTCCGCTATTGTTTCACGTATTTTTTATCTCGCGGCTTTTTCTGTCATGCCAATATTAAAATTTTTGAACTTTTGATTAAAGTTGTCGGAGTTTAAAAAGTCGTTACGGACAATTTGAAAATAATTAATTATTATCGACCTTGTGTTCAGATGCTAATTTACGAATACTTTACATTTTAAGCAACGTCTATAATTCCTTAATTGTTAACGCATCAAGTTTGAATTCATTAATTTTGTAGCAATTTAACTTTAAAGGTTCACAATATTAAAAATTCTTCAATTTTAAAATGTCAAAATTTACATTGATTTTTGTCTTTGATCAAAATAATCTTTTAAATACGTTATTATAAAAGAACTTAATTTTTGGGGCTCTGTAATTAAACCTTTTTTTCTTCAAAACATTTCATTCGAAAACATATAGTTTAAAATCGTTCTAAATTGCATTAAATTGTATGGTTTCAATTTCAAATGTACAAAAGTGACTGATTTTTTTAATTATTTGAAATCATACAAATTCAAGTTGAAATACTTTATAGTTGCACCATTTTTTAGTGGAAAGGATTTGTAACTCAACTTAAAAAAGGGCAATTTCGAATTGTCCAATGTTTATTTGCAGATTTAAAGAAATGGATCACTTGAAATAAACAAAAGTTGAATTTAACATTTCAAGCATAAATATAAATTCAAATTCTGTTGTTCAATATTCTTAATTTGATGGCTTCATAAGTTTTAATTGTGCAACTAAAATGGTAATAATTCAATTTTTGAATGAATAATAATGAAAACATTTCAAAATACTATTTTATAAATTATTTAAACTTACTCAAAATAATTGAGATTTTAAAGGGTTTGCGGACAAACAATTTTATACTTTTTTATATATTTTTATACTTTTTATTTCGTACTTTTTTTTAGGATGGTTTTATTTTAAGTGCTTATAATTGAAAAACATTCCATTTTAAAAAATAAAAATAACAAGTTTAATGTTAAATTATCATTTTTTATGCAATAACAATTTAAATTTCTAGAATTTCAGAAGCTTCAATTTAGAAATATTTAATTTAGTTTTTAATATCAAATTATCAAATCCTTTACGCTCTAAATTGAAAATTACTTATATTCAAAGTTTTTCAATTTTTAATTATTCAATCTTTAAATTTAATTTGTATTGTAATGATTCATTGTATCAATGTTTAAATCATACAAGTTGAATTCCTTTCTAATGTAATTTTCCAATTTTGAAAATTTCCGTCTGACATTTTTTAATTTTAAGTGCTTCTGATCTTAGATGTTTCAATTTCAAACACTTTCAAGTTCAAATTATTTAATTCTAACCACCTATTGTCATGAATAATACAAGTTCAATTCATTTTTATATTATTCGAAATATTGTCCTTTTTCAAACTTTTACATGATCTTTCATTTCAGAAGAATTTAATTTACAATTGTTCAATACATATTTTTTTAAATTTAACTGCTTTAAAAGTATTAATTATATTTCGCTCGCGTAACTTTAACGGTATTTTTTAATAATATTGACATTCGGTTTCAGTCATTAAAAAATCCTAACTTTCAAAAGCTTTAAAATCTGACTGGTTTCCAATTTGAAATTTAAATATTTTACAGGAACAAATTCTGCTCAGAGGTTTTAAAGTTTGACAATTTGTAATAATTTGAGATCGAAATGCAAAGCATTCGTCAACGGATGTCCTCAAATTGAAAATAAATATTTTGCATTGCTTTTCGTTTCGATCTATATCAAGCTTTTTTTAATTTGGAAGTTTTAAATTAAAAATCACTGAAAGCAATTTTAAATTCTATCGCATATACAAAATTGAATGAAATTAATGTATTATTTTATCAAAAATAATGTAAAAAATTTGATAGCGTCACATGCAAATGTAATAATCTTAAATTCTATTTATCGTCGAATTATGAAAAACAATTACAGTTTGAATTGTATTTTTAAATCTTTCAAATTATTTTTAAAAATTGATACATTTAAATACTATATTTTATGTTGAAAAATATGAAAAGCCCTAATTTTGTACTAAAAGGTGTAAAAATGAGAAAGCATGTATGAATTTGGAAAAAAATTACTTTTCGGATTGAATGTTTTGAATATTTTAAGCTGTTTTATATAAGATTTTCAGAATTAAGTTGCTGATTGGGTACAATTAGCATTGGTTTATTCTTTATTTTATTTTTCATAACAAATGTTTTGATATTTTTTGATGAACAACTTTTGTTTTTTCCGTTTCTTTGTTTCGTTTTTTCAAAAATTATATTTCTTTATTTTATAATAACAAATTTGTAGATCCTTGTTCGTTAAAAAACCTTCTTCTATTAATTTTTGTCGTAACTTTTTTCATTTTTCGAGAAATGCAGTTTCTTTATTTAGAACGTTATTTTTTATGATTAAAATAAAAATACGTGTCGTTTTCAAAAATCATTGAAGACAAATTTAGATAAGTTACCACTCTTTTCAGACGAGTAATTTTTGTCTATTCATTTTTTTCATAGCTTATGTAGTTTGCTCAAAATGGAATTTAAAAAATGTTCCTAGTGTTCTCTACGAATGAAACAAGAACTACGCATCCGGTCAAACCATGAATCGTAAAAAATTTGTATCTATTGTTCGGATGAAATGAGAATGCAAAAATAGGTGATACTGATTTTTGAGGAAATAATAAAGCTTGGCTGAAACCTAATATTTTAGTTTTTATCTTTTTTTGTGCACACAAAATAAAATTCCATGTTAAAAGTTTGAGTTTTTATGTAACATATTCTTTTGAGAACAGCATATTTGATGAAAAAATAAAAAATATTTCCTTCAAATTTTTTTTTGCAATCAGGAGTAGATTTCAAAAATTAACTTTCTAGTGCACTTTGGTCTTTAATTAACAGGTTCATCCTTATTCTTCCCTTCGATTTGTCGCTTGTTTTCATTTGTAGTTTGGAGAATATAAAAACACCGTTCACAGGAATTCAATACGAAAGTAAATTAAAACGATACGTTTGAATTTAGGTCGCACGCCTTTTAATCGGTTTCCGCTGCACGGAAGCAAATTTACATTTCACTTGCTAGCCAGGTCGCCAATTTAAAAGAATAATTAGTTTCTTTTATATGCCACTGTATATTGCATTCTATTGGCTGACTAATAAAATTTACCGAAATCATTTAAAAATCGTCGATCTCGAAACATCTGATTTTATAGTGTCAAATATACCTTGATTCAATTATTCAAAGTTCTAATAATTTGATTTAAACTTATAATTACGAAAATACTTATCAGTACTTACCTCTTTCGATAGACGTGTGTTTACTGAATGTTTTCATTTACTTAAAATATTTTACCTTTAAATTAATTTTTTGCATAATATATGTAATTAATTAGTTATGTAATTATAGGACTTTATAATAATAAATACTTCTGAGTAATTAAAATATCTAATTAACAATTTAACAATATCTAAAAAAAATATATTTTTTTAAATAAATTATTTACTAGCAGATACTTCCTGTTCAATTCATCTCTATTAAAAAAAGAATGTAACCCCTGTGTAGAAAGGACAAGAATTTTGCTGGGTACCCGTATAATCTAAAGTGACAAAAATATTTTAAATTGAAAGACAAGCAAGTTAAAAAAATATATATTAAATTAATGATTAAAAATTAATAAAAAGTGTATTTTCAATCCACAAAATTCTTCGACTTTACATTTTTTTATTATTTCTGTAAAACACTAATATCAAAGCACAATTAATAATTTTTCAAAACTTTAGAGTGCTTTCTTTATATATTATAATTAAAAAGTACGCAAAATGTTTTCTGTCGCAACCGTAAGCAAAAGAAAAAAATGGTAAAAGAATATCAACACTATCTTATAAATATTGTATACGGTGGCATTGATATTTCCGGACAAAATTCATGAATAGTAATATTTTTATTAGCTTTGATTACATTTATATATTTTCGACTTTTTTTCGTTTCATCATAGTCGCATGTCATGACACGCGAACTATAAATATGTGAAAAGTCTTTATCAATAACAAAAGCATGCCTTCAAAGATCAAGAAATGTAGTTTTTATGGATATAAGTTATGCACATATTTATAGATTGCGTGATATGGCAGGAATCTGCTGTAAAATAAGAAATGTAATTTTTTTAAATATATATGCATAACTAATAAAAATATGATGCAAAAGCTGCAAGTTTTAAATATTTATAAGATGATGTTAATTTTATTTAACAATTTTCTATTTATTATTTTGGATTGGCACAGTTGCGCGACAAAATATTTTGCTGGCTTATTATTTATTATCAATTTTAAATTAGTAATGAACAATTTCGAACAGTTTGAGTGGTGAGGCGAATTTCATCTCTTTTGATTTTTCGTGATATAATAATAGAGTCACCTACTATTTACTCAATAAACTTAAAATTTCTCTTATTTACATGAAGGGGATCTTCCCCACAGGAAAATGATAATATTCAAATAATAATAAACATATTATAAAAATATTGTTACAGGCTTAAGATGGTTACTGCCCAACATGTCGAAGGCATTTTTGGTTTAAAGTAGGAATTTTATATTTTTGAAATAGTGTTGCACGGGGATGTCCCGGTATATATCATCAGTCACGGACGCATTTTTATAATGCAATCAAGTGATCTGATGAGAGCAGTTTGCGTCCGACATATTGGACACAGCCTGCTTTTTACCCCATGATTGACGGACTGGGTTGCAGTCAAGTGCACGATGGGGCGACCTACAGCTTAGGTGGGTTCCGAACCACCAGAACCTCGGTAAAGGTTCATAGAAGAATTTCCAGAGGTACCGGCTCTCAGATCGACTCCCAGACCTCTGAGGTGAAGTCCGAGCATCTAACCAACTGAGCCTTTCTTATTATTATTATTGTGAGTAACGAGATAATTCTCAAAGAAGGTGGTGCGGAAGAGACATTAGTTGACACATGGGAAAGAAATCGGTTAAG
>JAWWLR010000149.1:16054990-16065445 GCA_035041075.1 Acraspis erinacei | reverse complement strand
CCGTTCGTCTGAATACGCCTGAACGCTTCCACGGAAACGCTACCTCTTCTCTATCTCTCTTTCGCCTCTCCCACTAAATTACTCTTTCAATCCCTTTTCCTCTCTATTTCTCTTACCCTTCTTCCACTTCTCTCCCTGTCGCTACTCTGTCTCTCTCGCATGCGCTCTTCTTCAAGGTCGTGGTTCGTACACATATGTGAATTGATGTGCGATTTTGTTTGGGATTTCTGAAGTGTTATGTAATTGTTAAGTGTATTTTAACTATTGTTGATATTGAGAAAGTTCAAAGAAAAACCACTTCAAAGCACATCATATGAAGTTATCAGTTTGCAGATAAATTATCCTGGGCCATTTAGTGAAAGTTGAACAAGCAGTATTCAGGAAACATTATCAGGGAAGGTTTCTAGAAAAGTTTAATTTTTAATTTGTGTAGAGTAAGTAATGCCCTTCTGTTCTTTTAGGTCAAAAAGTGATACCTTGGAGTATAATGTATCCCAATCATTTCGAATCATTAAAATATTTTTATCGGAACAAACGTACAAATTTCGTGTCGATGCGAATTCATTTCGGAATGCCATTTGTGGGATAACTGTCTTTTTGCTTTGCACAGATGTTTTCTCTTTTTTTAAAAGCCCTTGTGCTTTATCAAATACATTTCCGTCTGATAATTCAAATGAGTCATAGTTACAAGGAGACAACTGTCGAACAGAGAATTTTTAGGAATGTATTTTTTAATCCTTAAACTAATAAATAAATACTTTCCTAAATAAACAAATAATATTTGACATTTATTTGTTTTGGTTAAATTACAAGTTTTTCATTAAAAATAATCTTCTCGCTCTTGCAAGAATACCATCTACAATAGTATTGAAATCCTTGAATGGTTACTCATATACATTTTCCCTTTCTTTTCATGTAGTTAAAAGGAAGAAGCTTTATGCAATAGTGACTAAACCCAATTATATCACTGTATTTTTTATTAATTCCGTCAAAGTATCAAAGCACGTATGATAATTAAAATTTACAATTTATGGGAAACATTATCAAAGCTAAAAGTAGTTTGTTTTATTATTGCTCTTTCTGTTATAAATACTACATTCCCAGGTTTAAGCATTGGTCTAAATCTAGAACAAATCTGGCTTCCTCTTTCGGTCATTTGGAACAAGTTTGGACTAGGTTTTTTTAGGAAGTGTGCTTTCTGGGCGAAGTTATAAAATTCCTTTCGCCTGATAGTAGGAGGTTGGGCTATGTCCCTGAATTTTAACCGACTTTAAGGGGCCTCCTCATATTGAGAAAAAATATATTGTATTCTTATTGTTTTGAGACCCCTTGAGTCAGAAAAAACGATTTTTATGAATGTGTCTGTCTGTGTAGCCTGTAGACTGTAGTCTGTATTCTTTAGGCACGATAACTTTCGAAAGATTGATCAGATTGGATTCAGCTTTTGCACAGTTTCTTAAGGCCTAAACAGAAAGAACGAGTTCGTAAACCAGATATTTTGGACAAAAGTTATAAAATTTAGCGCATTTTCAAATATTTAAAACAATTTTTGCCAAGATTTCAAAATTCTATGTACGGCTATTTATAGCACTCGGAAATTGGAACAATTTATCCTCATAACTTTTTTCGATAAAAAGAAAGTTATCAGAGTTATAGCATTTTCAAAATCGAAAGGAACAAACTAAAATGAACACTTTAGCGAAAATTTGCATGATATGAAAAAAAGTCAAGGGAAGAAAACCATTGATTTTCGAAATCACTACAAGATTATCATGACAGACTTTTGAATTTTGTCGAAAAGTTGAAAATTCAAATTTTGATGAAACAAAAAATAATGAAAAATCCCATTTTGCGGGCAAACTATGCAAGATTCGGAAAAAATGAATTACCCAAAATTGCGGAACCAAAAATTTCTATAAATTAATGTTTTTATTTTTAGTTAGGACGAATAGATTTTCTTTCAATCATAATAAATAGGATGGAAAATTAAAAAATAAATTTTTTGAAAAATGACACAATTTGCCATAAAATGTTTAATAATAGTTTTCATTTTAAAGAATGGGAATTTTTTTAATTTAAAAATAAGACAATTAAAATACTTTTGTTTCAATACTGATGCATATTATGAATGGTAATAATATACATTCATTGAAATAATATACATTTTTCGAGGTTGCTGTAGAAAAGTTCGCATGTTCGATGAAATCAAGCGCGAAGCATGAGATACGTGATAAGAATGTCTTCGTTACAGCCAAAGGAGCTTTAACAAAAGAGAGGCTCTACTTTATATACATGAAAATAAGATGGAATTAAGTGAACGGGGCCTACTGGAATTTCTTTTATTTTCTTTGAGGTCAATGCGCTAATCCAGCCGCTTACCAAGTTTATTTTCACGCGTCTTTTACCGCGATTTTCAGTAGTGGATGCATATATTCCAGCGAAAATTTCAGTAGTCTCTAATACCACAAACACGTCACCATTGGATGATGATAATACAATTTGTTCTTGATTTGGTATGAGCTTAAACCTATTCCGCTCTGCTGTTACGTGAATTAATTTATATGAAGTAAAAGCTTATCTTCGAAGTTCAAATCAGTCAGAATAATCAATCCATGTAGGTGGAGATAAGAACCTGGCGTCTTGTGCATTGTAGTTTGCATACTCTATTATAAAATTGTATAAAATTAGGTAACTGGGACCTACTGGCAATTCATTTATTTCGCCTGCGCTTAATAAGTTAATCGAGCCACTTTCTATGTTTGTTTTTGCCCTTATTTTACGGCATCTGTTTCTGCTAGGAGCATATATTCCAGCAAAAACATCGCTACTTTCCAGTATCGCTAAGACGTCCCCATCGGATGTTGATAATACTATTTGTTTTCCGGTTGGGATGGGTGCAAATACATTATCTCCTGACAATTTGACATTTTTCCTGCAATTTGTTTATCTTCAGGAAAAGCGTAGTTCCGAAGTTCGAATATCCGGTGCGAATCCTTGTGAGGGGTTAGCCGAATAAATTCAAGATGTTCAAGTCTATATCGAAGTCTGTCCGAACAAACTATCGATGTAGGTGGAGCCATGAACCTACGCGGAGGAGATCTGGACCTACCATGGAGAGGATCCTCGGGAAGGGAAGGAAACCTGGCCAGAGAATAAGGTGTGGCTTGAAGAAGAGTTCTGTCAAAAGAATTCTGTCTGTCAGAAGAAATAGACGGCCGTCTGCCCCGAGAAACACCGGGAATAGGCTCAACATTACGTAAACATTCAAATTGTAAACTGAACCCTGCAACAAGAGAAAAATGATTTGTTTTTGTATGCATGTGGGTATATTCTGAAGTTGTAACATACTAATTGCGAGGCAAGGCTGAGGGCACTGAGGGAAGACTGCCCTGGAAAATTCATTGAAGTCCGGATCATCAATATTCAGGGAACTTTATTCGGGAAGGATTCTGGAAAAGGTTTTTTTTGCATTTTTTACAAAATATAGTGTGCTTTTAAACATACATGCACCATAATTTGGCCAGAAAGGAAAGACTTTGGCAGCAATTTGTTTGTTCCATAATATAGACGACTTCTACGCAGAATAAGGATTAAGTTTAAAATCGGCCGCTTGTAATTTCGAACAGAATGGAGACCCCGGAACATTTTTCGAAATTTCGCAGGCTACCCAAAATTATTTATTTTGAAAATATTACTTAATTATTTTACGAAGTTAAATGTTTCTGTTATTTATTTCCATCTGTTTTAAAGAAATAAATACTTTAATTAATTTTTTCAACTATGACTAATCATAGTATCCAATTATATATTTGTAGTAGTAATCATATATTTGTACTATCAAATCATATATAATACTAATGTTGATTTTAGAACTTAGAAACAAACGTCTGCAGGGTACTTGTAACCAAATTTTCTTATAAATATTTTATTGCGAATATGTTTTTCCAGATTAGTTTGCCCACTTTGATTTCACAAATTCATATATTTTTACTTGGCATATTTTCTTTATCGTTGACGCTTTTGGCATGATTAACACCTTATTCCAAATAGTTCAGATTAACAGCTGCATTACTATTCGAGAACAAAACTCGAAAATAAATATTGAAAATATTTATAATGCGGGATAACGCTCCATATTAATTCTTCATGCTATTAACTGAGTTAATATTTTAAAAAGTTGAAGTCCAAAATAAATCAATTGTGAATACAATTATTTTTATTATATTTTTAAATATTTTGATCGTTTTTTCATATATTTTAAAATTATTAAAAAAATTAGTTTTTTTTATCATAGTCTCATCTTTTGTCGCGCGACCTTAATTTTCTGTTTTTAATAATGTGCTGGCCTAAAATAGTCAACTTTTTCGGTCTTGCCTATATACACTTGCTATTGGCCATTTTGAAAAAATTCGCAGTTTTTTCTTTGACTATGAAAACTAACAAATAATACTCTAAACTTAAAATTAAATTAACTATTAAATTTTGAGTAACTTGTATTATTATTTCTACTACGAATACTTTCAAATTGAAATTAAAAGTATTTAGCATCAATCAAATTGAAATAGTTTTACCAGATCTGTTAAAAAATAAGACATTTTTTGTGTGCTGTAGGGTATCCTGAAAAATCACAATGCTTTTTTTATAATACACACCCTTTACTTGATCCATTTAATTAAAAAACTTATTGTATATTCTTATTTTCTTTTAAAAATAATTTTAAACCATGTTCACTGACTTCGATAAAGTTACAAGGACTGCAAAGTTACGAGTTCGTGCTTTGCATAGGATTACGTAATTTCATTAAGATTTCAAAAACAATTCTAACGTTCGAAACGTTTCACTTCAGAGGGAATAGACTTCGGGCATTTGCGGTACAGTTTTTTATCCTTTCTTTTTGATTAGCTTGCGAAAACATTCTCCCTCTCAGAGCTGGACAGTAATTTGCGACAAATCTAATTTGATTATTTTGAGAACAAATTACATGAATGTTAATTTATATTTGAATTACATTCAAAGATTTTGTGAATCGACAACAGTAATTTGGTCAAAGAATCGACAATAGCAATTTGGTGTTTGTGAATTCTCTTTTGTTAAAGCTCCTTCGGCTTTAACACTCACATTCTCATCAAGTATCTCGTGCTTCCCACTCGACTTTGTCCCTCAGATTGCATATCATTTCCATACATGTATATTATTACAGTTCATAACATACACTGGCATTAAAACCGACGCAGTTTCATTATCTCGTTTACAAAATGCGCATTATTTAAAAAAAATGTTATTAATGTACACTTTATTGCAACTTCTGCCGTTTTTTCTAAAACTGAATTTGCTCATTTCTAATGTTATTCTCACGATTTAAACGTTCAACATTCAGTCCCCAAAACAGCCTTATCGTTTTTTAACTTCTAAATTATATCCCTAACCTCTGTGACCCAGACTTTGTTAATTGAATTTTCTACCGCATCGTGTTCCACAACGCAGTTGTGGTGCCCTATTGCATTATCTCCTACTGGATTTCACATTGCAATTTCACATTGCAAGCTACTTACAGAAAGATCTTGACCAGAGGAAATACAGAGCCGTCCCGTAAACCCAAGCCGGGCCTTATGTAAAATTGAATGACCTTTAACAGACCTGCCAAGTTAAACCTGACCTATGACCTGGGTACATATTTAAACGTAATTTAAAAATACAAAGGTCACCTTGAAATGACTTTTAAGTTCAAGTGCAAGGTGGAATGGAAGGTCACTATTCGATTTTTTGTTGAAAGTTAATTCAAGAATGACCTTGACCCATTTGAATAATATTTTATCGGGACAGTTATTTAGAATAACTTTAGAATAATTTTAGAGTAACTATTTAGAATAATTTAGAAGCTTTCTGTTTGAAGTTTAATGTAGTTCAAGCACTTTTTAATTCTTGAAAAGTAACTTTCAACGTAAATGATACGAAAAATTGTACCTATTTTTTGCTTAATTGTACACAATGCATTATTTACATTGCGTATAAAAAGTTGCTTATTTAATCGTATAATAACCTTAGATTACTTTTAATTAGGTCATTTAATTATAAGAAATAAATAATTAGCTTTATGTTATCTAATCTAGATCAAAAACCTAATTGTGTGCCTATTTGAGGGGTGGGGACACAAGTTTTGAAAGTACACGGTGAGAAATATGTCGAATAGTCCACTACCGTTGTTTATAAATGTATTCGTGATGTGTATTTTAAAGAAAATTAAAAGATTATCCTCTCCAGTTTCAAAAGTTTGGGCGACTTTGATAAAAGGATCTTGTTTTTACTTTATTGCGGAAACTAAAAAATAACAATAAAAACCAAAATTAAATTTACTGTATAATGTTATAGGCCTTATTTTATTATTTCGATTGAGAATGATTTCAAGATTAAATTAGTTGTATTTAGCATTGATACATTTTTAATAGTTTGATTTGCGACGTAAATTTAACCTGAAGGGGCGACCACCCTGTAGTTGGTTATGAAGTTACAGTAGATAATCATGAATTCAAATCACGAATATACGTGAAAGAAATAATTGTAATTTATAATCTTGAACACCTCTAGAGTGATAGCTAGAAATAAAATTAAATAAAAAATTTTGTAAACAGAAGTATTTTCATTTATTGGTTATTCACATTTTAAACCTATAAAGCTTTTCACGAAACAATATCATCGAGAGGAAGTGAAAAGGAACTTTTTAAAAATTACGTTTGGAGACCACTGTGGATCGCAAGCAATTTTATATTTTATACTTTCATTTTTTTTGTAATTTAATTAATGTCGTGCAGGATTCTGGTTTGCAGTTTCAACTGTAAATACTTTAAAATAATTTTTGATTAAGCGAAAGGGGCCTACTGGAAATTCTTTTATTTCCTCTGAAGATAATGCGTGAACCAAGCCTGTTTGAATATTTATTGTTGCCCGTCTTTTACGACGATTTCCAGAGGCAACTGCATATATTCCAGTAAGAATGTTAGAATCCTCCAATATCGCAAGAACGTCACCATTGGATGTTGATAATACAATTTGTTCTTGTGTTGGCACAGGCCCAAAGGCATTGTCTCTTAACAGTATTTGAATTTGTTTATACGCAGGAAAAGTGTATCTTCGAAGTTCTAAGATCCGGTGCTCATTTCTATAGGGAGTAAGCCGAATGTTTTCAAGTTGGTGAAGTTTATATACAAGTCCGTGAGAAGCAAAAATTTCTGTAGGTGGAACCGCGAATCTGGTTGCAGCCGAAAAGTTTGTGGGCGACCTGGACCTGGAGCGAACAGGAAGACCGGCAGGAGAAGGAAATCTGACTGGAGAATTAGGCCTCGCTGAAGTTAGAGATCGTTTAGCAGAATGTCCTCTGCCAGAAGAAGAAGGAAACATTTCGTTACGAGGATCAGACGGAAAAGGGTTGTCATCAGGTAATCTCTCTGCCTGCGAACTGAATTCTGCAATAATAAACAAATTTGAGGCCATTGAAGCAAGATCGAAATTGATTGCATTGATTGCAAGATTGCTTTGAATGATTTTTCTATGATACTTTCCAAATGGTCAACAATTGTTGATAACTTTTAAAAGTATTTATAACCAAATTCACTGTTTGCGTATTTTTAACAAATGTTTACAAATTTTGTTTATGGGCTCGAAAGCTAATATTTTTCAGATGACTCTTTCCTGTGACTCTTTTCTATAATACTTGATTGCTTACGAAGATTGTTTAAATATTTAATAATTGTTATAAATCTGAAAATAACTATAGCAAAGAGCCATCGGAAAGACATTATTAGGTTGAAAAATATTTAAAAAAGTATAGATATATTTTATAGAATTATATTCACCAATAGAATTCAGGATAACCGTAAAGGTAAAGGCCAGAGTATAAACGATCCTCATGTTTACAATTCACGAGAGAAACTGATGAATATGTTAATTAAGAATGCGCCGTGACAGGTCGATGGAAAGTTAATTATGCGTGTAAATTATTTTGTGAATGTAATAATTTATCTTTGACTAAACTTTTGCTTCTGATCGCTTGTATCCTCTACTCTTATCTCTTAAATGATAAGATTGAATCAGAAACCTATGGAATGTTATATAATTAAAAGAAAACTCTAAACACCTTTTACTCATCAAACATTCGAAAATTAATTCCCTGATGCCTAAAGTAATAAACGGAATCTTTTGAAATAACAAATTTGAAAATTATTTATTTACTTTCAAAAATTAGATTCAGCAATATTGTGCAGAATCTTTTTCCAGAAAACGATTATTCATTCAATAGAAGCCCATTATATTTAGGTATTTGGTACGAAGTGATAAGAAAACAAATTTTGATAAAATATACTCAAATTGCTTATAAGAATTGGCTTAGTTTAAGTATTATAAACAAGCAATACTTTTAATTACTTGAAGTTATTATATAATCAAGATCAATTTCAAGAGATTTGAAGAGATTGGGATTTTAACATATTATATAGTGTTTTACGCAACTTAAAAAATGTTTAAATATTGTAAACTATTCAGAGGGATTTTAAAGAATTTTACATTTTTTATCAATAACACAATATTTCATTAGAGAAGAATGAGGCTTTAAAATTATTTAAGAAGCAAGGGAAAAAATTTGTTACAATTATTTTTATCTTGATTTCCCATGATAATGCTATAATATAAAATACTAATTATTAATATTAATGAGGGATAATATTAAATTAAGGAATATAATACTGTTAATTCTATATCTAAAATATGTATCAAAGAATTATTTATTATGAATGCTTATTTTATATACTATACTATTTTTTTGCCTGGACAAATTCAAAATGAATATCTTATTTGTAAGTAATTGAACAGAAAACATTTTTTTAAATTTTAAGTTACTGTATCTGAAAATTGTTCTGAAATGTTCGTTCCTGTTTAGTAATATTTGGAAACGGTAACTGCATAAAGATTTAGTCACGCCTTTAAAAAATTAACAAGAATGCACGTAAATACTTTATACAATTTAAAGGTAAGAATGTGATAAACGATGTCTTAAATATTGAAGTATATTATCCTTAAAAATGTGTTCAGCTTACCTAGATAAAAAATGTTTGGTATGGAATTGATTCAGGAAAACATCTGGGGAATTGTATGAGGCCATCATAGTTATTGCCGTTTTATTGAAGATGCGTGATAATCCGATTATAAAAAAAATTAATATTAAATATTCAATATAAGTCATAATTTGTTCAAATCTTTTGATTCTAATAAAATTATTTTTATGAATCAAATACTCTAGATCACTTACCAAAATTTATGATATAAGAGTGATACAAGTTTTACATTGTATATACTTTTGTTGGGATGATTTTCTAAAAAGCTTAAAAACTAAAAAGATTATTAAATCATACTTCGAACACTTCTAGACAATTGAAAAGTATTATTAAATTTCGGCTTCTAGCTAATAACATACATGTGGGAACAAATGTGTCATCGCAGGAAACCAATAAAACAAGAAAATCCTAGTTAGGTACCTTATAGAATACAAAAATGAGAAACCCCAAACTGGACATAGTTATTTGTGATACAAGGAGCATGAGTGGTACTTTTTTAGCCGAGCGTAAAGTAGCAATATGAGTCAGAATCGAGGTGTAGCCGAGACGAGACGTGTACCGCAGTTCAAACGAGGCAAAAAGCCACTCAGGTGCCGACCATCACATACAATATTTTATCACAGTACTCGATCATAAGTGCAAATAGGTTGCATAGAGTCCTAATTTGAAAACCCGAGAGGGTATCCAATCCAATCCAATCGAATCCAATCCTGTCCAATCCAGTCCAATTCATTCCAATGCAATTCAACCCACTCCAATCTAGTTTAATACAATACGATCTAATCCATTTCAATCCACTCCAATTCATTTCACTCCATTTCAATCCAATCGAATTCAATCCATTTTACTCAAACTCAATTCATTCCAATCCAATTCATTCAAATCCAATCCGATTAATCAAACCGAACGTTTGCCTAGATTATCTTTCGTTTGAAAGCGAATTTCTTGAATAGCCCACAATGCCATTTTTCGCCAATGCATCGCCATCTAGCGCGAATCGAAAACATGTTTTCAATTAAAAATTGCGTCTTTTTTAATCGAGTTTAATTATTAAAATAAAAAAATTAATTACTAATTAATTATTTTATTTTAATGCAATTTACTTCTTTTAATTAATTATTATTCATTAATTATCAAATTAAATAAATAAATTAATAGTAATTAAGTTTATTTCGCCTTTCTGCTTGGTCTCGCGCTTCGAGCGCGAATATTTATTCTTTGCACTTGCAATGTTTGAATTCAACTTTATCAAAAAGATCGTCTTGAGATCCCAGTATTTATATGCGTCTTCATATTCCGGATTTGCTCCTTAATTAAGTATAGTTAAAGATTAAGTTGCTCAAAGCTCCGT
>JAWWLR010000149.1:16000550-16010838 GCA_035041075.1 Acraspis erinacei | reverse complement strand
TTTTAGGCTAAAGAGCTCATTTTAATTATTTTTTCAGTTTCTAATATATATTCAGGTAAACAAAGCTTAGAATTTGAGATCCTATTGTATTAGCTCTGTAAATATTAGTCTTACATTTATCACACATACAATTTTTGACATTAATTTCTTTCTCAAAGTCTGAAGTTCGCCTTAACCTGCCAACAATTTGGTACATTACCCTATATATAACAATTTTTCAAGGGTGTTTCTCAAATCTTAAAGATAATTCTTGCTTTGAAAACAAAATAAAATAAATATGTTTTTTTTAAATTATTAATAAAACAAAAAGAAATGACTCAAAAAAGGAGGACACCTTCACAGAAGAAACATTTATTGTCCGTGAAAGAATATCTGAATCTAATTTTTTTTATATCTAGTGTATAAGCATTTTTTAAGATCGTTTTTTAAATCTAACAGATAATTCTTGGCTTTTAATCAAAATAAAATAAATATGTTTTTTTTAAATTTTTAACTAAATAAAAAGAAATAACTAAAAAGAAGAGGACACCGTCACAGAAGAAAAATTGTATGTGAAAAGGTCTCTGAATCTAACTTTAAAAAGTTTCGAATATATAGAAAATTTTAAAGGATATTTTTTTTTTAATCTTAAGGATAATTAAAAAAATTCAAACATTTATCAAATGAATGCATTTGTAAAATGAATTACACCTAAAATTGTAGGCTAATGAAACAGAATTTTTTAACACTCTTAGTTGGTTTCATGCAAATGGAAAATTTTTATTTTGGACACTCCCTAATATACGTAACCTGTCATAAAATAAACATCAAATAAACTCAAACACGAGTTGAATCCACTCATTCGTTTAATCCAAATTCTCTTTCCCTTTTGTGCTTCGCCCGTATTCATAAAACCCAATTTGCCTAAAATACAGACCCTAATAATTCCCAAGTTTGATTAAACATTCGATTTATGGTGATTTTATTCAACGAGCATCCATATTCCTAATCGATTCTTTGTGATTTGCTCATTTTACGAAAAGTACCATCCCCTCGTATCGGTGAATTACATCTACACTTGTGCGTGATTGAATGGATTTGTGACTCATCGAGAAAGTAATGGGTGCGTGAAATGCGCTGGCAACATGGGCAATCGACTAAAGGGCAGATTTGAGGGCCCCTGTGAATTACAGGGACAAAACCGCTGCAGCCCTTATTTACTTGTCGGAAAAATTACACCCGGAGAAAAGTTCTCAAACAATGTCCTTTCACCGGCGCCGACGCTAATTACTTAATTAGCATGCCCTCTGCAGAAATGGGCTTTCTAGTACAACTAAGATTACAAATTACATAATGATATTTTCAGCTCGCCGAGCCGCGTCGTCTCTGATTTCAATTAAATTACACACGCACATACGCATGCACTCCAGAGCGCACAGTGAAATAAAATCCAAAAAAGAGGTTCAAAATAAATTTAGCTGGCAATTCTTATCCAATTTCAGATTTTTTTAAATTCACCATTAAATTTTGAGGAGATTTATGTGGCCTGATCTTTTTTCAGTTTAATCTTTTATGTTAATGCAAAGAGTGAATAAAAGTTTATTTTTTATTTTTTTTTATATTAGTGAAAATTTATTTTCTATTATCAGCATTGCCACACTATGCACGGAGTTAGTTGAAAGCAAACAAAAATTGATGGCATTGTTAAGTTATTTGTTGTAAACAAATTAACTTAACAAATTTTGGCGTCGAAATTACTTGCTTTCATCAAAAATATATTACTCGATTATAAAAATTTGTCATCCGATATTTTTTATTAATTTTATAAGCTAATCATACAAACAAATGCCTAGTGTTGACATTTAAAGGCAGAAAAAAATGGCTTTTTCTCATAATTTTCCTCAAATTATATCGACAGTGATGTTTAACGAAGGAAAATATCATCCGATCTTTTTACTAATTTTATAATCAAATTAAATTTGAAAAATTACAACTTGAGCTTTTAAAGATCGAAAAAAATCCTTTCTTCTCCTAATTTTCCTCAAATGATGTCGTCAATCATGCACTTGTACTTATTATTATTTATGATTATCAATACTTCACAGAAAAACCAGAAGATAAACCTAACATCGATTTCTGATGAAAGATTCGTTGCAACAAAAAGTACCTTCACAAGATAAACATTACACAAATATCGGTTAAACTGTCTTTTGTTTCTTCACGACTAAACATGTATTTTGAAAAACGCGAAGTTGTCTGAATAAAACTGTATTCCTCTAAAAAATTTCTTGCAAGAAATTTTATGCTTAGTTTTTTCTGTGTTGTTCAATTATTTGTACTTGTTTACAAAATTAATCAAAAATATTGAATCATAATTTTCCATAATTAAACCTCACTATTGACATCATTTGAGGAAAATTGGGAAAAAAAGATTTTTTTCGACCTCTAAATGATTAAGTTATAAATTTGATTATATAATTTGTTTATAAGATTAATAAAAACTATGAGATGATACTTTTATATCATTGAACATAACTGGCGACATAATTTAAGAAAAATTAAGAAAAAACTTATTTTTGCCTTGAAATGTTCACACTGGCCATTTTGTTTATATAATTTGTTTACGAAATTAATCAAAAATATTGGATGATAATTTCTCATCACCAGACATCACTGGCTAAATAATCTGAGGAAATTTAAGGGAAAAAGCGATTTCTTTCTGCCTTTAAATGTCCACACTGGGCATTTCAGATGGATTTAAATTTTAAAACCTTGACAATTGACAAAACCGGGAGGTAACAAAAAGTCAATTAATAACTAATTTGAAAAATTAATGGCAGAATTTATTCGGTCCTGATAGTAGTTTCAGAAAAAGTATTCACCATGTATGTATGTCTAAAACTAAAAAAAGTCAGGCAATCTTCAAAGTTGTCATAAATTTACGAAATTCCACAAAACTTTAAAGAGCTACCATTTTCTAATTTTCAACTTCAGCGATCTCGCTTTTATATAAAGTTATGATGTATATTATACTAAGGGATCGTCCATATATCACGTAGACATATTTGATCCCTTTGCCTTCACCCCTTCACGTAGACTTATTTAATATTTTATGATAATAAGGATATACTTCGTATTTTTTTAATTACATTTTTTCTCAATAAGGATCTTCTCCTTTCACTCCACTGGGAATCGAGCCACAAAACTTTAGATTGCCAGTCGGGTGCTTTCCCATGAAGCTACTAGAGAGATCGAGAGAAGAATCCTTTTTTATAAATACAGGCATTATTATTTCAGGTGTTACATGTCAAATTTTTCAAGAAATCTGTATTATCATCAGAGAAGAACAGAATTTCCTTCAGTCTTTACATTCTAAATGGAGCTAAGAATTAAAATTTTATTTAATTAAATTCCCAGCGCAGGGAAAGGAGAAGATCTTTTTACCAAAAAAATGTAATTTAAAAAGTTTTTAAATCATAGCTTCATCGAGTCTGTAAAGACGTAAAGAAATTCTGTTATCTTCTGATGATAATAAAGATTCCCTGCATTATTCTTGGTATTCAAAAGCTAAGAAGCCGAAAGGTAATTTAAATGAGATGAAAGTTAGTTTTTTATTTTAAAAAATAAGCTTCATGATACAAACTAGAAACTCCAAACAAAAAGTACTGATTATTTTGTTAGATTTTCAAGTTCTTTCGGAAAGGAAAACCGCAAAATTAGAAGAAGAGTAGTCCACGTGAGGGTGGTCCAAAAATGCATTTAAATATCTATTATTTTTTATTTTCATGCATATCGATCCCGATGTTCCAATCCACACAAAAAAGAATGCGTTTCTTTTTAATGATATTCGGAGGTTCCGCAAGTCCAATGAATTTTAAAACGTATTTTCCATAAGAGAAAAAAACATGTTTGTAAATTTCATTTAGACTCACCAATATAAGGAAAATCGAATTAAAACTCAAAATTTATCTTCACAATGAGCTATAGAATGCAAAAGAATAATAAGTTTGTAAAATTCACCCACATAAGTCTGTTATGTAGGATCCCAAAAAAACCTCGTTACGGCAAAATTGTATTTGACAAGTTTTTTGCCGTTTTCAAATAAATTATTTGTAGTGCATAACATAATACTTACTCCCGGTAATTAGATGTTTCCATAAATTATTTAAACAATTTATTATTGTTTTAGCAAATTTCTGTATGAATAGAGTTCGAAAACCGCGTTTTTATTAAAATTTTCAATTTATTTTCTGCTCTTCAGCTATGTCTAACCATTAATAAATTTAATTTAACAGAAATAATTGTTTTAACATTTTATTATTATTTATAGTAATGCTCTCTTAAAATGATGATAAATAGTTGCTTTTTTTTAATTGGCCCCTTGTTGGCCACGTCTTATTTAGAGTGAGTTGTTAATTAATTTAAATTAACAAACATAATTGTTCAAACAAGTCATTTTTATTTTTAATAATATTATATTTGAATAATGACAGAAATTTGCGGGTTTTCTGAAATATTGAAATTTTTGTCCTATTGACACTCAGAGTTGGCTCAATTTTATTTTAATTTGTGTGTACCGAAAGACATAAATAAAAAAACTATGTTTTAAAATTCATAAAGAATTGATTTGGTTTCAAATCATTCGTCACTTCTTAATTAGGGTGAGTTAATAATTATTTTAATTTAACAAACATAACTCGTCAAGCAAATTATTTTTAATTTTAATAATATTCTCTTTCAATAATGAAAGAAATTTGCGGATTTTCTGAAATATTGAACTTTTTTTCCTATTTATTTATTTGAAATTGTGTAAATGGATCATATTATAAAAATGTAAATTTTCCTTGAAGTAGTTAATAAGAGTCTTTTTGCCTAAATTGACAGTAATAAATATTATTTATTATTTGTTCCTAGTTTTGAATTGCTAAGACATTAAAACATTCTTTCAATTTTAATTATGTTTGTTAACTTGCATTAATTATTATCTCAGTACATACAAAGTGGACAAAAAGTAAAATTTTTCATAAAAAATCACAAAACTATCATTTTTATCAAATAAGATAATTATTAAGAATAATAATTTGTTTAAACAATTATGCTTATTAAATTATTTAGGAATAATAACAATCTAGTGATGTATATATATATATATATATATATATTTTTTAAATTTCAGTTATTATTACAACATTCTTGCGTAAATTAGACAAACTGTTTAAAATTTCAGAAACAATCGCAACTTTAAAACATTATTTAATGAGAATATTATTGAAACAAAAATAAATTTTTGAAAAAATGCTATTCGTTAACTTGAATTAATTATCACCTCACTATAACTGTCCACATGGTATATGGATGGGCCCGAAATAAAAATATAATCAAAATAGTTTTAATGAGTCTTTATTTTTCTTTGAAATAAATATCTAGAAAGCTAAATATGCAGCTTTTCACAGAATTTACAACTTTCACATCCAAGTAATTGCTATAATCCAAACTTCATATGTGGATATTATATGCAAATGCGTTCACACAACCTGCTACGAAAAAGTCTTCCGGGTTTTTTTGTGCATTTTAATTTCTGAGGTACAGGGAATTTTTTTAATTTACCTCTACTTTCAGGGGTTTCATGATTTATTTTCAGAAATAGTTCTTCAATATAAATATATTCCACAGAGAAATTGTGTGTTTCCTAAAAACATAACTTTGTTTTTTACAACATTATTTGTTAAATTTATTATTTTTAGATTAAATCAACCAAAAATTAAAATCATTTTGATTTTTCATAATTTTGATTAAAAAACGAACTATACTTTAAAAAAATGCATATCAGAGAAAAATATTGTTCACAGAAAATGTAAATCTTAATAGATTAAGCATTTATTAAAAAAAAAAATTGTTTTATATATTTATTATTTTAAGGGTTATACTAATTCTTACGATGAAAAAAAAGTTTTTTGTATTTTTTCAAATATATCAAGACAGATGCTATTTTTTATGATGAATTTTATAACAGACTGAAAGCTACTGAAAAACGATAACTATATTGTTTTCAACATTTTTCTCTGCCATCAATAGTTTACCAAAGAAAATTCAATTTTGATATTAAAAATTTATTTACTTAGGGCTTTCTGATATTTTTTAACAAAGAAGGTTTAAGGAACCAGAATTTTCATTTGATCGTGATCAATAAAATTTCATGTGTTAATAAATCTAATTTTTAGAGAACAAATTCATTTTCATGAACAGTTTCTCGCAAGTAATTGAGGTCTCGTCAGAGATAAGGTTAAATCAACAAAAATGCTTTCTTAATTAAATGTATATTCATAGTAGGAAAAACTATTTTTGCTGAAGAAAGTTATATTCTATGACGTATTATATCAATATATTTTCACAGTTTAAATATAGTTTCCAGCAAAAAAGTTTTTTGATTATACGACGTTATCTCTACCGAGACTTCAATTATTTGTATTATATTTTTTATTTAAAAATTCAAGTTATAAAACCTTGCCCATTCTATCCATTTAGATGCAATAAAAAATTATTTTTCATTATTATCTTGATTTCTTTTTTTTTCTACCTTAAACATGCAAAAATTTAACAAAAACTGGAAGTCAAGCATTTTTTCCAATTCAATTTTTTTAACTTTTTATTGTATAGAATAATACTTGAGACGGTACAATATTTTAAATCTTCAAGTCTGTTATCAAACTGCATTATAAAAATTCAACAACTTACTTGATAAATTGAGATAAGTAGAAGGAACTTTTTTTCATCATAAAACCATTATTAATTCTTCATTTTTGACTTTACATGGGAAAGATGGAAAAATTTCTAAATTCTTAAACTCTCGTAGACTATGGCTTTCATTATTAAGATATTTTTTCTTGAAGAATAGTTAGCATTTGGTTGAACAACTAGATTCATTACATTATGAATAGCTCCTGTTTTTTATGTTAAAATATGTAATTATTTAAATAAAACACTAAATTTTGATGGTTTAGTGAAGAAAGTTTAAGCAAATGAAAATTATTTAAAAAGTCAAGAAATATCGAACAAAAAATTTTATTTATAAAATGCATAAGCTGTGGCAATAATTTTAGAAAAAGCCAACTTTTCCTGATTTGGAATGAAGAAAAATCTAAACAAATATAAATTGTTTAAATAATTGAAAAAGCCTTAAGCGAGAAATATTCTTCTCAGCATTCACTCACTGTGTTATTAATAACAAGGCATACTAACTTATCATGAATTACAGAACAAATATAAATAAAAAAATAATAATTCCTGCCTCATAAAGAGTTGGCCGTGAAACTCCTTTTTCACATATTTCGGGGCACTTTCCGGGTAAAATAAAAAATCTTGTTAGGTATCTAGCAAGGTAGAGAGCATTTTTAGAAATCGGGTAAGCAGGTAGGACATAAACGGGGATTTAGGGAGGTCTTTTAGATCTTTTAGTCAGGAAGGTGGCGGATATTTGTAAAAGTTTGTTAAACAGTCAGAGGGGTAACGAGCATTACAAAATTTAGGGAAATTGTTAGGAATGTAGCAGGCACTTGGGAGGTTTTGGCGAGCAGTTATGAAGGAAGCGGGAATTTGGGGAGGTTGTTTAGCAATTATGAATGAAGCGAGTATTTAGAGAGGTTCATTGGGCAGTTAGGAAGGTTGCGGGCATTTAGGGAGGTTATTCGGGCAGTTAGAAATGTAGCGAGCATTTAGAGAGGTTGTTTCGGCATGTATGTAGTTACCGTTCATTCAGAACAGTTAGACAGTTAGGTTGGTAGCTTACGTTTGCAAAGGCTGGACAGTCAGTTAGGAAGGTGCCGGGTATTTATTGAGATCGAGTGGGCAGTTAGTAGGGTAGCAGGCATTTGGGTAGGTTTGTAAGGAATTTTGGACGGTAATGGGCATTAAAAGAGCACGGAGAAAATTTGCTCGGTAATCATTGCCGAAACTTATGGTGAAATTTTGATATAGTGACGTTTCGGTATAATTTAATTTAGTATCAGTATTATTTAATAGTTTTTAGGTGTATATTATGTAGTGTACATTCAAGAATATAAATTAGCGCTGGCATTTCGAAGTCGCGCAAATTTAATAGTTGAAGGTAATAATTAAGGTTAATAATGTAGTAAATGAGGATTGAGGAAGTATTTGACAGAAAATACTATCAACATAATAAAATTTCTTCCAAGATAGTTGAAAAGTTGATAATAGACGCATTCAATTTTTCCATTTACTTTAGAAATGCTTTGCTTTTATTCCAAGAATATTTTCCGAACTGGAATGGACGAATTACGATCCATTCGGTAAAGACTACAAAGCGCATACCTAAAATCAAACTCGCATCAACATCCTACTCATCAGAGGAGGCGGAGCCCTAGTGTGCACAGAGGGCAATGCTCCCCTCAAAAATCGCCCAGGAAGGAAAAAAGTATTAATTTGCCTCGTTTAGATTTTCCCAAACATTTATCTGAAATCTTTGTGAAATAATTGATGTGTTCGTGAAATCTTATTAATCTATCCTAAATGTTTGCCAAATGTTTTTAATCTTTTTAAAATATTTGAAACCTTTGTCAAATATTTGAAATCATGTGTAAGTGGCTTTATGCCAGGAAGGTCATGTACGGATCAAATATGTATCTTAAGGCAAATCACAGAAAAAAGTTTGAGAGTAGGAAAAAAAGTTTTCTTTACATTTGTTGACCTAGAAAAAGCTTTCGACAAGGTAGATAGAAGTTAGCTTTGGGAAGTCCTGAAAGAGTACGGAGTAAACGGATGGCTCCTACAAGCTAGAAGAAAAATATATACGGGTGGCAAAGCGAGTGTAAGGGTAAATGGGAAATTGAGTGACTGGTTCGATATTATGCAAGACGTTAGACAGGGATGCGTTATGACTTCATGGCTATTTATATTATTTATGGAAAAGTGTTAAAGAATGGCTCTTTTCGACGAAGAAGGTGTGGATCTCGAAGCAGTAAGGGTACGTGGGTTAGCGTTCGCAGATGATAAGGTTGTTATGGCAGAGTCAATCGAAGACTTGCAAAGAATGTTGAATAAACTATTCAAAATTAACGTAAATAAAACAAAAACTATGGGGTTCGAAGGAAAGAGTGAGAAAACAATATACAACATTGCATTCTTGATGGTGCCATATGTTCCATATTCTTGAATTTGGTACGCTTTGTGAAAGAACAAGTAAGTCGTTGGGTGTTTATCACCCAGTATGCCTTCTACGGGTTAATATGTACATAAAGTAATTTTGATTAGAAAACAAACAAAATTGTTTAAATTTTATTGCAAAATGAACAACATTGACAATATTTACATTTTTTACTAATTTTCAAATCGTTTTTTTTTAATTTCGCGCCCTTTTTGATTTCTTCAATATTATATATTTGCAAATCTTTACACTATTTTGTCATTAGCAGACGACAGCTTTTATTCCACCTTAGGATAAACTTTCGCCGAATAGTATGTAATCTTTAACAGTTGAAATATTTACATGCAAGTTACCGCGATTGACCGCGATTGACATGATTGACCGCGATTGACATGAGATTCTTGCGCATAATATGCGGGAAAACTATGATGGACAAATAAGGCAACGAGATAATCCTTAAAGAATGTCATGCGGAAGAGATGCTAGTTGACACATGGGAAAGAAATCTGTTAAGATGGTTCGGGAATGGTGAGAGAATGAAGGGTGAACGAATAACAAAACAAGTGTATGCAAGTAAAAAAATCACAGCGTGCCCAGAGCCAGACCGCGAAAAAAATGTTTAGAATGTGTGGGCGGTAAATTAAAAACAAACTATTTCAAAAATTGGTAAAAATGTAGACATTGTTAATGCTGTTCATTTTGCTATAAACTTTCAACAATTTTTTTTCTAATAAAAATTACTTTGGGTACATATTATTCCGGAATTAATTACTTATTTTCTAAGCAAAATCCTCGAAACTTAATTTTATTTCTATTTACTTAATTAAATATCTGCGAACGTTACAGAATTTGTTAAAAATTATTAATAATAATAATAGCGCAATAAATAATACTAACAAAATTAAAAGTTTTGCAACTTATTTCCTTACAGTTTTTTTAATTTACCGCCATTTTTAATTTCTTTAATCTTATTCCTTTTTCATCATTCGATGCTAAACCTATTGAACTTTATTTTTTTTTTCTGCAAGAAATGACGAAAATCATAATAAAACTACCTTAAAATATCACTTTTCTGATTTTCACACTGCATTTCGTAGCAGGTCAGCCCAAAAAGTAATCAGCGCCGCTAATAGGACTGGTGACCAGCGG
>JAWWLR010000149.1:15772925-15786500 GCA_035041075.1 Acraspis erinacei | reverse complement strand
TGTCCCCTTTTTTTAAAACTTGTGTCCCCTATTCCCCTTATTCAAGTAAATAGGGGAATTGCATCCCTGACGTTAATGCCAAGAAATATATAAATTAATTCATCTCTAGAAAATCTTGAAATTATATAAACATATCTTTTGTTAAAAGATTTAAGTAAATCAAAAAACCAAATCACTTTTATCATTCAAAGGTGCGATGCGAAAGTTGAAAAGGGTCAAGTTGTTACGGTTCAAGCAACAAAAATCAATGGCGAATGGATAGTCAGTAACAGTAGCGGCTTTTTAATTACCCAGCCGGATTTGCTAATTTCCGGAACTACAGTAGTCGGTGCATTATTTTGCAACAGACGCAGCATAATACAAGAAAAGTTTCGTGGTATCGAAGCTCTACCTCAAGTGCAATCCGATCGTCCATATATGACCACGGGACTTTTAGTTCATAATATTTTGCAGAAGGTAATATTAAACGCAGAAAAAAATTCTTGAACCAAAAGAACAGTTTTTTCAGATATAAATAAAAATTTGTTTGTTTGCACAAATTTTGGTTGATTCAGCAAAAAATTTGAGTGGCCCAACAATTTTTTTTTTTTGAGTCAATCAAATACTCCATCTAGCAAAATATTTGTTTGAAACAACCAAAATTTTAGTTGATTTAAGCAAATCGTTTGTAGAAAAAAAGTTGCCTTTTTCTCGGAATACAAAAGGGCACTCACATTGAGTTTATATTCAATCCATTTTCAGTCCCTAGAGCTAAAAATTGAGACGCTCCCCGAAATTCAGAAAATCTACGAAGAAATTATTGAATGTTTTGAATCAATAAGTTTAATGCATCAATGTGGAATGTCTATTCAGGACTGCCGTACTCATGTAGAACCTTATATACCTCAGATCTACAATTTCATTCAAACTTACATGAAAGGTACTTGTTTGTAAAATTGTAATACGTTATTCTAATTTCAGGCTTCACACTCTTTCTCCTATTCCCCTTGTTTCCTTTTTTAAAAAGAATTCCTCTTTTTTCAACCGGTTTTCAGCTTAAATGAGAACTTCCTTTCTGGCTGAAAATTTATGCTTTTTAATTGAAGTTTACAATGATATTTTTGGTTCAGAATTTATCTCTATTTCGTTAAAAATTCATCCTTGCTGGTTGAAAACGATCTATTTCTTTAAAATTCAAATTTTGAGGCTGATAATTAAACTGTCTTTTAAAAAATTCGTCTTTTCGCTTGAAAAGGAAACTTTTTTTAATCGAGGTTTAATCTCTTCTATTAAATAATTTGATAATTTGGCTGAAAATGCAATTATTATGTTCAAAAGTTATCACTTTTGTTTAAAAATTCCTGTTTTGTTGAATATTCGTCTGTTTAGATAAAAAATTAGTCTTTTTGGATTGAACATTCATCTTGTGCTAGTAAAGTTGTCTTTTTCGGTTTAGAATTCATATTTTTGGTTAAAAACTTTACTCTGGTTGAAAATTTCATTATTAATTGTTAAAGATTATATCTATTTTCTTAAAAAGGCATATTTTTCGTCGAAAGTTAATAATTCTTTGGAATTCAAAAGTTTAATTTTGTGTTTAGGGTTCATCTCTTTTGGATAAAAATTTGGCTTTTTGGTGAAAAATTTAATTATATTGTTGAAAATTCAATTATTATCTTATTAAAACGTCATATATTTTGGTCGCAAATGCAACTGCTCTGATTAACTTTCTTTATTTTGGATTGAAAAGTTATATTTTGGTACAAAAAGTCATCTTTTTTGGTTGAAAACTCATCTTGTATGGTCGAAACTTCATTATTTTTATTTGAAAAAGTTTAATATTATATTTTTGATCCAGAATTCATTGTATTTTGTTGAAAAATCCACTGTTTTGTTGCAAATTTAAATATTTTGTTGAAAATTCAATTTTTTTTTAATGTCTACTTTTTTGGTCAACAATTTTTTTTTAAATTTGAAAAACTACTTTTGTCTTGTGCGTTCAGAATTCATCCCTTGTAGCGAAAAATGTTACTAATTGGTGTAAAACTTCATTATTTGGTTGAAAATTTAATAATTTTGTTAAAAAATAATTTTTATTGGTCGAAAATCCAACTGTTTTGATGATCATTTTTCGTTTTGGATTGAGAATTCCTTTTGATGGAAATGTCATCTTTTTCGTTAAAAATTCAACTTTCATGGTTGATTTACATTCAATTATATTATAATTACATTAAATTAACCTTTCTTAGTTGAATTTACATCCAACTGACGTTTAAAAGTTTTTTTTTTTTGCTTTAAAATTCATTTATTTGGTTTATTTTGGTTACAAAATAAGTTTTTTACTTATAATTATTTTCTTTTGCTTCAAAATTCAACTGTTTTGTAGGGCGTTAATTTTTTTGTTAGAAAATTCAACTATTCAGTTAAAACTTCATCTTTCTTTGTTGAAAATTCATTTTCTGGTATAAAATTCATCTTTTTGGTTAAAAATTCATCTATTTTATTATAAAAAATATCCTATTTCGTGCAAAATTGCATTATTTTAAATTCAACTGTTTTTTTAACGTCTTCTATTTGATCGAAAATTGAACAATTTTGTTGATTATTTATGTTTTTCGGTAGGAAATTTGGCCTGGTGAATTGATTTAGTTGTAAATTCAACTGTTTGGTTCAGCATTATTTTTTTTCTTTGAAAAATCAGCTATTTGGTGAAAAATTTACCTTTCTTTGTAGAAAATGCACTGTTTTGTTAAAAATCATCGTTTGTGGTTCAAAGTTAATTATTTTTATTGAAAAGCCTACTATTGAATTTTGGGTTCAGAATTCATCTCGTTTGGTTCCAAATTTTACTATCCGGTGAAAAAATTGATTCTTCTATTTTTTAAATTATCCTGTATGGCTGAAACATAATTTTTTTTATAAAGAAAAGTATACGATTACATTTGGGTTTAGAATTCACCTCATTTGGTTAAAATTGTTAATATTCGGTAGAAAATTTAATTATTTTTATGAAAATTCAATTACTATTTTTCAGTCATCTTTTTTTTTTGGTCGAAAGTACAACTAATCTATTGAACCTTCGTCTTTTTTAATAGAAAATCCGTCCTTTTGGATTGAAAACCCGTGTTCTGGTAGAAAATTCAACTTTTTTTGGTTGAAAATTTATTTTATACGGGTAAAAGTGATTTCTTTTGAATTGAAAAGTCAACTATTCTATTTTTGGTCCATAATTCATCTCGTTTGGTTATAAATTATATTATTTGGTTGAAAGTTTAATTATTTTCCTCAAGGTTCCCAATATCTTCTTGCAATGGCTTGCATAAAAATTCGTCGCTTTTGCTTGAAAGAACAACTTCTTAGCCGTAAATTCAACTGTTTGGTTCAGACTTCATTTTTTTGTTTGAAAATTCATCTTTCTTCGTTGAAACTGAAATTTTGTTAAGTCACCTTTTGGTAGAAAAGTAATATTTTCTGGTTGAAAATGCAACTGTTCTCGGTTGAAGTTTAATCTTTTATGTTTGAAAATTCATCTGTTTGGATAAAAATTCGTCTCTTTTGCTTCAAAGTTCAACTCTTTAGTTCTCAATTCAACATTTTAGTTGAGAACTCGTTTTTTTGTTGAAAATTTAACTATATGATTGAAATTCCTCTTGGTTGAATTTTTTTTAATTTATCTTGTATGGTTGAAAGTCAATTCTTTTTTATTTAAAAAGTCTTCTATTATATTTTTGGTCACGGACATATATTTTTTTGGTTAATAATTCTATTATTTGGTGGCACATTTAATTTTTGTTGTTGAAAATTTACCTATTTTCTTGAAAGGTAATCTAATAGTTCGAAAATTCAACTGCTTTAATGAATATTCATATTTTTGGATAGAAAATCCGTCCTTTTGGACTGAAAATTCATGTTTTTGTAAAAAAACTGATATTTTTTGGCTGAAAATTAATGTTTTGTGGTTGAATTTTATTTCTTGCAAATAGAAAAGGCTGCTATTCTATTTTTTGGTCCAGAATTCACCTCTTTTGGTAAAAAAAACCCTATTATTTGGTTGAAAATTAAATTATTTTGTTCAAAATTTTTGCTTGAATTCATAGAAATATTATACCTACATCCCATTTCCCGTACTTTGGGCTGTGAAGTCTATATCTTTTTTTTAAGAAAAGAGAAAATAGGGTAATTTTACAAATTTCAGGAAAGAACCAAACGAAAAATAAAAATTTTGAGGGTCAGATTGAAACTATTCGAGACATAGAAGAAAATATCTGGCTCCCGAAATTGGGGCTGAAAGGAAAAATCGACGTTTCTGTCGAAGTGAAAATACATTCGAGACGGAAAATTATGCCCTTGGAGTTGAAAACAGGAAAGAGTTCCTTTTCTCCTGAGCACAAGGGTCAAGTGATTCTTTATACGATGATGATGTCTTTGATAGGTCAACAAGTCGATAGTGGACTTTTGTTATATCTTAAGTAAGTGATGTTCGCTAGGATTGAATGTCCTCGTTCTCTAAGAGAACTTCATTTCAAGAAATAATTCCTAAATCTGCCTCTCGTTTCTAGGGAGAATGAGATGAAGGAAATAAAAAATAGTCATCACGAGCAAAGAGATTTGCTGATGTTGAGAAATACTCTCTCCTATTATCTCGCACATAAGTCAAACGTAAACGTGGATAATTTCGAGGACGTTAAGGAATTAATGTTGGATTTGCCTGAGCCTATTAATCATCGGAACGCGTGCTCTTCATGTCCCGTTAATAATTTATGTTGCATGTATCTTTCCCATGATGAGAATTTTCGTCAAAAAGACTCATCGCATCCTTTGAAAGTTCTGAGTGAAAAAATCCTGAGTCGCTTAAAACCAGAGCATATTATTTACGTGATGAGGTGGGTGAAATTGATGCAAATCGAGGAAGATTCTAACAGTGCGAATTCCATGAAAGATATGTGGACACTTGAGCCTCGGAAAAGGTATTTTGTTAGGAGTAATTTCTACGTCATTGAAATGTAGAATTCTTTTCTTTCAACTGAATTTTTTCTTTCTAAGGGAAAAGAAAGGCTCTTGCATTTGTAATTTGAAGCTCGTCAGCTTCGAGGAAAAGGATGGGCAGTATTCTCATACGTTCAAGAAAAATGAAGACGATGGACTTGGCGCTTTTTCTATTTCGGAAATTAATGTGGGCGATTACATTGTTATAAATACCAATGAAAGAATTAATATTTCCGCTGGATTTGTCGCTGATATGAAAGACGATTCGATTAGTGTACTTTTAGATAGGTTAGATTGAATTGATTCACAAACAGGAACGGACTGGTGCAATTTTAGATGGACCGGAAGACATCGAGGTACGCTTGCAGCGGCCTTTATAATTAAAAAAAGAAAAAAATCCGTTGAAATTCAGGAAAATCCCGTGAAATTTAATAAAATTCAGATAATTTTTTATGGTATTTTTAAAACTCTTAAAACATTCTAAAGAGTTTTGAATTTGAAATACTTTAGTCAAATTTAAAAGATTTCAAGGAATTATTACTTTAATTAATTTAAAAGAGTTTTAAGGCGTTTGAAATATTTATGATAAAGATTTTTCCAGAATTTCGAAACATATGGAATGATTTGATAAGACCTGTACGGGTTTATGATATTTTTAAAGATTTCCGAGGATTTCAATGATTTTAATTAATTTTAAAGCTCTCAATGTATTTTAATATATTTTTTAGGATTTCAAGAAATATCATATATTTGTACGTGATTTTATAATGTTTTTACTGGATTTAAAACAAATTATTTACAATAAATGAGGTCTTTTCTAGGATTTTCAATATTCCTGGGAATATTTAATTGATTTAATTGTAAAAGCTTTCATGGAATTATATAAGTTTTTCGAAAATTTTAATGAATCTAAGTTTTTTTGTCCTCTCAATCTATTTTAATTATCTTTCTAGGATTTCAAGAAATATCACCAGATCCCATAGAGTTTCATGGGATTTCGTAATATTTTGTATCCTGAATTCATTTAAATTCTTAGAAATTCTTTTTAATTTTTTTAATTGAATTGATAAAATGATCAAAGGATTTGAAATATTTCAAGGCATTTTTTAATTCCTATGTATTTCCAAGAGTTTAAAAAAACTCCCAGGAATTTCAAAAGATTTTCAAGGCTTTGATATATTTTAGGATATTTTAAAAGATTTCCAGACAATTTTTATTTACTTCAATACTTTGGAGGATTTCAAAGACTTTGAAATATTTTAGGGTTATTTAAATTCTTTTTGGTTGTTTTTTTATTCATTAGTCACTTTTTTGGTTAGAAATAAGTAGGGTTTCAAAGATTTAAACAGATTTTCAAATATTCTTTGCAATTCATTTGGAAATTGCACTGAATTCGTACTAATTTGTCCTGAATTCTTTTGAATTCTTCAAAATTCACTCAATTCTACTTTAAAAATTCTACTTTAAAAATATCTTAAAATAATAAAAATTCTCTATTAAAAAAATAGATATACCGTGAAATATTTAACCATATTTTCAAATATATGAAATAATTTAAAATCCTTTGATTCTTGTGTATAAACTCTTTAAAAATCCATTAAAATATTATAAATCCTTGTGTGAAGTTACATGAAATCTTATATTTCTTGAAATCCCGTAACAAAATTTTAGTAATATTAAATCGTTTGAGATCCTGGGAAATTCATTAAAATAACTTATTATGAGTCTTCAAAAATCCCTTAAAACTAATGAATATATTAAAAAATCCGCAAATATTTAAAACCGAATGGAGTTTTTGAAAGGCTCTAAAATCCTCTAAAATATTTTGAAATAATTCAAATTCTCGGAAATATTTTTAAAAAATTTGAATTCCTAAAAATCCCTTTGAAAAAATTGTTGCCAATCATGCAAAATTCATTAAAACCGCATGAATTAGATATTTTTTTTTATTTTTTGAAAATTCTCTATAATCTTTTAAGTATCATTAATTTGTTTAAATAAGTATATTTCCATTCAAATTCTATAAATGTATTTAAGAATCATTGAAATATTTTTTACTATCCTAAAATCCTCAAAAATATTTGTAAATCTTTATAAATATCTCGAAATATTTTTAAATGACTTTAAAGTATTTGAAATTCCCCAATTCTTATAAACAAATTCTTAAAAATCCATTAAAATATTATAAAATTCTTTGAAATTCTGTGAAATTATATAAAATCTGATGATTTTCCTTAAAAACACTTCAAATATTTGAAAGTCTCTTTTTTGAAAATATAACCACTTATAATATTAGGAATTACATTTGCAACGGAAAGTTCAGTTTTTCTGTGTTTGGTTGAAAATGTATCTTTTTTGGATGAAAATTCACCTGTTTGAGAATAATTTGTGGAAAATTTGTCTTTATTTGTAGAAATTTAATCTTTATGCTTAAAAATTCACCTTTTAGTTAGGTAAAAAATTCACTTATTCTAGTTGAAGATTCATAATTTTAGTTGAAAATTCATCAGTTTGGTTTAAAATTAATTTCTCTAAGTGAAAATTTAGCTGTCACATTCTTTGTTGAAAATTGATCTTTACTATTTCAAAATTTACCAATTTGAAAGATGATTTGTCTTTTTTAAATAAAAATTTAACTATTTCGTTCAAAATTCACGTGCTCTGTTAAAAAAAAAATCGATTGTTTTTGTAAAAAACAATCTTTTTCTTTGAAAGTTAATTTCCTGATTTGAACATTCTTTTTTTCTTACGGGAGAGTTAAACATTAATTTTGTGACTACAAATTTAATTACTTAATTTTTTGTTGAAAAATGATATTTTTTAATTGAAAATACATCTTTTTTATTGAACATTGTTTTTTTAAACTTAAAACTTAATTATTTAAGTTTTGGTTGACAATTTAACGTTTTTAGTGCAAATTAATTTTTTTTTTTTGAAAATTCAACTTATAAATTCTTTCTTTTAGTACAAAATTCATCTTTTCGGTTGAATATTTGTCTTCTTCAATTGAAAATTGAAGAATTTGGTTAAAAATCATGTAAATTGTTGAAAAATTGTATTTTTTGGTAGAAAATTAATCTTTTTGTTTAGAAATTAATCTTATTGTTTAAAAATTCCTTTTTTTCTGAAAATTTAAGTATTCCAATTAAATATCAGTAATTTTATTTGAAAATTCATCTTATTGTTTTAAAATTCAATTATTCCAGTTGAAGATTCATTAATTTTATTTGAAAATTCATTTATTTTGCAATTTGTTGCTCTTTTGAGTTAAAGGATGTTTAGAATGAACGTCATGAATTAAAATAACTGTTTAGGGTTTGCGGCAAATATATGTTACTTTTATTTGACTAAAAATATTAAAAAAATTGTCTGGCAAAAATCGGGAAATGACCGGGAATTTGAAATTGTCCGCCGAATCGTCACTCTGGAATTCGTTTTAGATTCTAAGCAATTCATTTAAATACCTTAGTGAGAGTCTATAAAATTCCGGAAATCCTTTTTATCTCCTTAACAAATATTTAAAATATTTATAAATCCTCCTAAATTTATTGGAATATTTTTAAATACCCTAAAATCATATAAATCATATGAAATCTTAACACACTCTTTAATTCTGGTGAAATTCTTTGTAATTATAAAACTGTAAAATAGTTATAAATATTGTATATCTATTGAAATCCCTTGAAACACGATAAACGTCCTTTGAAATCTTTGAAATTCTCTTGAGTCCCTTGGAATCTTTAAAAATCCTGTAAAAACTTTTAAATCCATAAAAATTTGTATAAAGTTTAAGAAATTCTTTGGAGTCCCATACAATTATCTTAAATCTTTTAAAATTCCTTAAAATATTTTAAATCCTTTAATTAATTCTTGCGAAATTCTTTGAACTGTCCTAAAATCTCTTAAATCTTTTGACATTTTTTGTACTTAAAAAAAAATGCGTAGAACCGCTTTCAGGACCGCAAGATTTTAGACGAACCAGTTAGTGAATCCCAGTCCGCTTCTGTTCAAAAAATAACTCAGCTTAAAATTTAAATGCAATACTAAAATGCATTTGAAAATTAAATTTCAGAAATCTGACCAAGAACTACAAAAATCAAGTTTTTCACGTTGACAAGTACTTTTCTAGTAGTATCTCGAATTATAATCGCGCAGCTGTCAGCGGACTTTTGGGTGAAGACGAAGTCTGTAGCAGATTGCGGAGTATCGTGATTGAAAAGTAATTGAATATTTCTTCCTAAATATTATAATAATATAATATTACACTATTGTATAATATTCATATAATTATTATATAATATTATAATATTAAAATATTCTTTAATAATTCTTTATTAACATTTTTAGACATGATTAACCGTTCTTTTCAGAAAACCTGCGACTTTCGAAGCACGTTTACACAAGAGTATCTCGCCAATCAGTGCGCCCATTTTGAAGAGACTTAATAGTCAGCAACAGAGGGGAATTTTCAAAATTTTGACATCTAGAGAATACGCCTTGCTGAAGGGAATGCCAGGTACTGGGAAAACGAGAACGATTGTAGCTTTGGTGGAATTATTAGTGAAATTGGGGAAATCGGTTCTTGTCACGGCTAATACTCACAGTGCGGTAGACAATATTCTAATAGGTTTGAAGGAAAGGAATATTGATTTTTTGAGATTGGGTTCACAGGCAAAAATCCATCCTTCGCTCGTCAGTTACTCGGAAGATGTTGTCACCTCTCAGTGCAAAACTCCGGAGAGTCTGCAAGAAGTCTATGCCGGAAAAGTAAGTTTCATTTAAATATTTAATCTTTTTTGTAGCCATATTGGTTAAGAAGTTGCTTTTATAAAAAAATCACTAATTGGTAACTAGTAACATTTTTTCAGCAGCAGTTATTTCTTCGGCAACTATTTTTTAATTTTCAATAATCAAATTCAGGGTGGCCGCAATGACAGTGAATTTATTTTTGGATCGGTAATTTTACAAATTTTTAGAACAAAATTCCGTCCAACTTTGATTTAAACCGTTTTTTAAATAATAAGTTAAATTGTGATCTTTTTCAATTATGATATTATTCAGTTTAGAATGCGTAATTAAAAAATCTTTTGCTTTAAACATTTTTCATTTTAGATTTTTAAGCGTGCATTTGAATTAAATGAATTTTAAAATGCAGTTTTATAGAGTAAAAAATTAAAAATTGGAAGCGTTTAAAGTTCACAATTCTAGAATGTCCATATTTGAACGTTAAAAATTGAACTGTTTTGATTGGAAAGTATTATTAGTTAAAGAAATGTAAACTCCCTATTGAAACTTTATAAACTATTTTTAATTTAAAATTAAATTAAATTTAATTTTAATTTTTTAATTTAATTAAAAATTAAAAATAATGTCAAAATAATACAATTATAATTAAAGGCTTTTATTAAATTTCAAATATAATTTTAGTGCAAAATATACCATTTTTTAACCATGCAATTTGAAAAGTTTCAATTAGGAATAAGAACAGTTACTTAATATTTATAAATATCTGACTGTATATTTAAAATTAATAATTATAAATTAAACATTCAAAACTAAACAAAAAAACTAACCTTTAACGTTACAATTTTCATTGTTATATTTAACCAAATTTAATTTGTGGCTCAAATTGTTAAATTTTGATCTATAAATAACAATTGAAGACCTATTATTCTCAGAAAATATTCGAATAACTTGAAGAGATATTCAGAAGATTTGAAAAAATTCAAAATTACTTTAAAATTTGAAATAATTTTCGTGGGACTTTGAAGGTTTTTAAATATTTTAGGTTATTTTACGTTATTTTAAAAGATTCCAAGTAATTTGTTATTGTTTTTAGTAGTTTCATGGGATTTTAAAGAATTCGCAATATGTTAGTGAATTTTATAAAAGTCCATAAAACTATTAACTCGCTTAATTAATTTGAAGGGAATTCAAAGCGTTTAAAATATATAAAGATAAAGAATTTTCTAGAATTTCGAAAGATATGAGACGATTTTTTAAATGTATTCACGAGAATAAAGGTATTTTGTAGGATTTCAAAGGATTTGAAATATTTTAGGGAATCTTCAAGGACTCCAAGGAATTTTTTTAATTGACTTCGATAATTTGGAGAGATTTCACAGAGTTTGAAATATTATAGGCTAAATAATTTCCTAGAATTTTGGATGATTTGAAACGATTTTACAAGATCTATAAGATTTTAAGATATTTTAAAACATTTTAAACGATGTATTAAAGAAAAATGAGTTATTTCGTAATGTTTTATATATTTCAAGAGATTTGAAATTATTTTTATAAATTCACCATTTTTGAATTTGTTTAAAATTGACTTAAATTCTTTTACCTTTACGCAATTTTACTAAATTTGAAAATTTGAAATATTTTTAGGAATTTTTTCAAATTCCCTGATATTTTTAAGAGTTTTAAAAAGTTTTAAAGAGATTTCAAAACATGTCCAATGATTTTAAATGTTTCAGGAAATATTGAAAGATTCCCAGAATTGTTTTATTTATTTCAATAGTTTGAAGGGATTTCAAAGAGATTGAAATACTTTAGACTAAATAATTTCCTAGAATTTCAAAAAATATGAAACGATTTTACAAGTCCTATAAGGTTTTAAGATATTCTAAGAGATTTCAAAGAATTTTGTAAGGTTTCCGAGGATTTCAATGACTGTAAGGATTTTTTTTAATATCAAAGTATTCGTTAAATTTTCCAGGATTTTAGGAAATAGCACCCTGAATTCTTATTAATTTTTCCTGAATTGTTTTAAATTCTTTGAAGTTTTTTTGATCTGAGGATCAATTTATAAAATGGTCAAAGGATTTGAAATATTTTTAGGATTTTTTTTAATTCCTTTTAATTTTTAAGAGCTTTAAAAAGTTTCAAGAGATTCCAAAAGATATCCAAGGATTTAAAATATTTTAGGAAATATTAAAAGATGCCCAGATTTTTTTGATTTATTTCAATAGTTTAAAGAGATTTTCAAAACTTTAAAACATTTTAGAGCATTTTAGAAGATTTCGAGGCGTTTTAATATATTTTAAAGAATTTGTTCACAAAAACTGAGGAATTTTGTATGGTTTCGAAGGTTTCAAGAAATTTTCGCAATTCTTCTAAATGCACTCAATTTAATGGATTTATTAAAAGTTTTTGTTTAATTCATCTTTTGAAGTTAGAAATTAGTAGAGCTTCCAAGATTTGAAGAAATTTGAAATTATTTTTTGACTTCACCTGAAATTCTTTTAAGTTATTTGTAATTCTTTCGATTTTTTAAATTTACTTCAACTCTTCTGAATTTAATCAATTCTACTGAATTCAGTGGATTTTTTAAAAATTAAAATAATTCTATCTTAGGGATTCTGAAGTCTTTTAACTTCACCTAGAATCCTCAGGAATTTCATTAAATTTTTGTGAATTGCCTTGAATTTTTCTAAGCTCATTTCAAACTTGCAGAACTCATAGAAGTTTTTTCATATTTTTTTATTTGGTTTTAATTCATAGGATTTTTTTATATTCATCTTGAATTTTTATGCGTTTCATCGAATTATTCTCGTTTACCTTAAATTCCTCTAAATTAATTCTAATTTTATGGAAATCAATAGAATTCTTTTGATTTAATAATTTTTTTCAATTGACTACAATTTTTTTTAATTTAACTGGAATTATTTTTAAGTCGAATTTATCCTAAATTGTTTTACATTTATTGATTTATTGATTTATTGATTGATTCTTCAATTGTTTCATGTGTTTAAATTATTGAACATTTGAATACAGAAATTTTGAAGAAAAAAAACTTAAATTTTAAAAGTTTAAAATTCAAGAATTCCACTTTCTGTGCTTTAATTTGCAGCTCCGTTTTTCCTTCTTCAAATTGAAAAATTTGTAGATTCAGAGTTTGATTTTGTATGTTTCATTTTGCGTGAAAAATGTTTGAAAACTTGAACAAAAAAACCCGGGAAATTACCGGGAATTTTTTTTAAACAGCCACCCTATATTTTGAATATCTCAAATGAGTCCGATGTCTGTTTACCTGGAATTGTCAGGGAAGTTTTATATATCTGGAAAGACCTGAAAATGACAGAGAATTTTTTTTAAGTCAGGGAATTTTTTCAAGAGCATAGTTAATTTTTTTTTAATTGTAATATTAAATGGAATAACACGCTCTTTTGTTTGAAATCAATTTTTTGCCTGAAAGTTCAGTTTATTAAGTTTATTCCAAGTGCAACTTGAACTATTTTGTTGAAAGTTTGTTTCTTGTTTTTTTTTGTTATTAAAAAATTAATTTTCCTACTTAAAATATAACTATTTAATATTTCGTTCAAAAATTATTTTTGGTTGAAAATTTTGACCTTTTGTTATAAATTAATCTTCTGGGCTAAAAATAATTCTTTTTGTGGGAAATTAAATAATTCTGGTTAAAGACTCATCAATTTATTTCAAAATTCATGTTTTTGGTTGAAAATTCAACTATTTTAGTTGACGAATCATTATTTTAGTTGAAAATTCGTAGCTTGTATTTGATAATGCAAATATTTTGGTTAAACATTCATGTATTTTTCATTTTGACTTTAATTTTTTTTCTCTGCATGGCCTAAAATGGTAGAA
>JAWWLR010000149.1:15740980-15758380 GCA_035041075.1 Acraspis erinacei | reverse complement strand
ATATCCCTCAAAATTTTTAAATCCGTAGAAACACATTAAATTGATATTTAATTTATCCCGTAAAGTTATCTAGAATTTCGTCCAAATTCCTTAAAAATCTAAAAAAAAAATCTATCTATTTAAATAATTTGAAATCCCTGTAATATAAATTAAATTAAAATTTTTTTTTAATGCTGTGAAATCCCTTGAAGTAATTTGAGATCCTACGATATTTTTAAAGATTATTTTTAAACTTTAAGAGTCAAATGAATTTTTTAACAATCTTACTTTAAAAACCGTGAAACTTTTGGAATTTTTTATATTTTGATGTAAATTTTTAGGAAAAATAGGGAATAATATAGTCTATTTGCCATTCATGGTAAATGTATTTTAATTGTTTGACAAATTAAAATACAAATTTTTTTCGAAACAGATTTTTTTTCTTGGAAATTTTTAGGAGTGATAATATATAATCAACTTACCATAAATAAAAATAAAAAAATTGTACCTGAAAAGGTGAATTTTCAACAAACAAATTTCTAACAAATATTTACATTTCCAAACAAATAAATGAATTTTCATCCAAATAGTTGAATTTTGCAATTTCTGAAATATTGAGGTTTTTCTTGGTTTAATGCATCTAGGTTTTTGGCCTTTTTTAAAATTCACAATAAAACGAAAAATATTAAAAAGGGTAAAATTATATAGATTTATAGAAAAAATAAAAAATCCCACCTTTTTTCTGAAATAAGAAATAATCGGTACTAATCAAGCTTTTTTTTAATCTAAAATATTTTTGCATTTTTAAATTATTTTCCTTTTCTTGTACATTTTAAAAGAGTGCCTACATGATTTGAAGTGGAATCGTTTAATGATTTTTCTAAAATGGTACAAAAATTATATAAAAATCCATTATAGAACTGAATTTCATTTTTTTTTCTTGTGCGTGGATTACAAAATATTGCGGAGAGTGTACACAAAACTTGAGGAGTAATTATCCCCCTCGTTTTATCCTGTTTTGTTTTTGTCTTGTTCTTAATTCGTTTTAAAAATGCAGTTAAGTTTCAGCGTCAATTTTTCTCCTTTTCCGTATTCGGAATTTATGTTCTGTTTGCTCAAAATGATCAATTTAGCCAATTGCTGTAACCCTGATATTTACAATGATTAAATGTATGATTAAAAGTACTGGATTTTTTACTTTCTATTCCTTAAAACTTCTTTAAAATAATACTTACCATTAATTTCCCATTTCCTATTTTGATGTTTTTCAGGAGAATAAAAAATATTTTTGAAGCTTTTTTTTCTAGATTTTGCCATTTTCGAATTTTTTGTTAGATTTTCTTGTTTCAATTTGTCAAGTTTTTTTCACTGTTTCTAAACGATAGGGGGGGAGGGGGGGGGGATACATAACAAATGGTAAAATTTTCGATTTTTTGAAAAATTAAAACATGAAATTTTTTGAAAAATATGTGCAAGTTTTTCTTTGAAATTTCACGACTGATGGGTCATCAACTTGAATCAACTTACCAAGAAATAAAAAATTTTTATCAGAAAATACGAGTTTTCTACAAAATAGTTCAATTTTAAACAAAATCAAAATTTCCGACAAAATATTTATATTATCAACAAAAAAAAATGAATTTTCTCACTAAATGATAATTTTTACCAAAAAAACGAATTTTCAAGAAAATATATGAGTGCTGAAAAAATTAGATGAATTTTCCACTTTAAAAGATAAATTTTCAACCAAAAATGGAATGGTTACATTTTTAGATAAAAAAATTCATTTTAAACAAAATAGTGCATTTTTTACAAAAACGGTGTATAAATATAAATATAAAAGGTAAATTTTCTACAAAAAATGTAATAGTAATATTTTTAGACAAAATAATTAGGTTTAAACAAATACATGAATTTTTGAACAACTATTATAGTTAAATTTTCAGTTAAAAAAATTTCAACTAACGATATAAAATTTTAACCAAAATGATGAATTTTGAAACAATTAGTTGAATTTTCAACTGCATTAGGATATATTTTCAACCAAAAATGGAATAGTTACATTTTTAGATAAAAGAATTTATTTGAAAGAAAATAGTGAATTTTTAACCAACGAGATAAATTTTGAAACAAAAAGATAAATGTTTAAACAAATACATGAATTTTGAAACAAATATTTTAGATAAATTTTCAGTTAAAAAAATTTCAACTAAGATATAGTTTTTTTAACCAAAATGATGAATATTGAAAAAATTCGTTGAATTTCCAAATATAGAAGATAAGTTTTCAACCAAAAATGGAATAGTTACATTTTTATCTAAAATAATTAATATTTAAGAAAACAGTTTCAACAAAAAATGGAATTTTTGGAATGGAATTTCAACACTTTTAGATAAAATAATTAATTTTAAGCAAAATTTTTAACTAAATACATCAATTTTGAAAAAATTATTTTCGTTAAATTTAAGTTATTCAAATTTTCAGTTAAAAAAATAATAATTTTTTACCAGACGAATTTTTTACCAAAAAGATGAATTTTCTACCAAAAAAGACGAATAAAAAAATACATTTTCTACCCAATAGTTGATTTTCCAACCAAAATAGTATACTTAAAATAGCAATGTAATTATTATTACATTTTGACCTACAACAAAATGTTCAACAAAATATTAATTTTTTTACAAAAAAGTCGAATTTTCTGCCAAATAGTTGAATTTTTAACCAATATTCTGTATCTCCAACCCAAAAAAATTAATTTTTAACTAAAAATAATAATTTCCAACAAAAAAAGAGAGAATTAAAAAAAATAATGGAATTTTTAACAACAAAAAAATTAATTTTCATCCAAGACGCTTATTTTTTTACAAAAAGAAGTGTTTAAAAAAAAATACATTAATATTCAGCAAAATATTTTAATCTTGTTATTTTTGAGATATTAAGATTTTCCTTGTTTTATTTTATCGTTTTTTTATGAAATTTTCAGGAATAATAGGTACTAATATAGATAACTTACTTTTTTCAATTGAATTAAATTTCCTTTTCCGTATACTTTTCAGAAGAGAAAAAAAGATTAAAATTGTTTTTCTCAAAACCTTGACCCATTTCACTACTATAGCTAACATTTATAATGAATAAAAATATGATTTAAAGAACTGGTAAATTTTTAACCAATGACATGAATTTTAAATTAAAAAGGTGAATTTTCAACAAAAAAATGAATTTTCTACAAAAAAAAAAAGAATTTTAACCCAAATACAGACTTATAAAGGATTTTTGACGAAAACGATGAATTTTCAATTAAAAATATACATTTTTAACCAAAAAAATATATTTTATTAATAAAAAAATTAATTTTAAACAAAATAGTGCATTTTTAACCAACGAAATGAATCTTGAAACAAAAAGATGAATTTTCAATGAAAAAGATAAATTTTGAACCAAAAATGGAATACTTACATTTTTAGATAAAAGAATTAATTTTAAATAAAGTATTGAATTTTTCAACAAAGACATGAATTTTCAAACAACAATTTAAAATTTAGAAAAATTAAATTAAATCTAAATTTTAATTTCCAACAAAAAATATGAATTTTCTACTAAAAAGTTCGAATTTATACCCCAATACATGAATTTTTTTACCAAAAATTTGAATTTCTAATCAAAAATTAAAATTTTCAATAAAAAAATAAATTGTTTTACAACGAAGATGAATTTTGAAACAATTAATTGAATTTTCGAATATAAAAGATAAATTTTATTCATTTATTAATTTCAAAGAAAAGAGTGCATTTTTAACCTAGTACATGAATTTTGAAACAAACAAATTTTTTTTTAACATATACATGCATTTTTAAACGATTGTTTCAGTTAAATGTTCAGTTTAAAAAAAAAAATTTTCTATTAAAGACATGACTTTGTAACTAAAAAGATGAATTCTCAATCAAAAAGATGAATTTTCTTCCAAATGAGACGAATTTTGAAACAATTACTTGCATTTTCGACTATAAAAGATAAATTTTCAACCAAAAAATAATTTTTTACATAAAAGAATGAAATTTTAAATAAAATAGTGAATTTTTAACAGAAGAAATGAATTTGGACCCAAAAAGAGGATTTGTCTACCAAAAAAGACGAATTTTTAAAAAAAGCAAATAAATTTTGAAACAAAGAGATGAATTTTTAAACAAAAAAATTAAACAAAAAGATTAATTTTTACCAAACTTTATGTTAATATAACTGATCTATATATATTATACTTACTTTTTTCAATTAAAATAAACGTCCTTTTTAGTATGCTTTTCAGAAGAGAAAAAAATATATTAATTTTTTTCTCAAAACCTTGACCCTTTTCACTACCAGAGATAAAATTTATAATGAATATAAATATGATTCAAAGGACTGGTAAATTTTTAATCAAGGAGATGAATTTTGAATAAAAATTTGAATTTCCAACAAAAAATATGAATTTTCTACCAAAAAATTCGAATTTGCACCCCAATACATGAATTTTTGACCGAAAAGATGAATTTTCAACCAAAAATTTAAATTTTCAATCAAAAAGATAAATTTTCTTTCAACGAAGATGAATTTTGATACAATTAATTGAATTTTCGAACATAAAAGATAAATTTTTAACCAAAAATGGAATAGTTACATTTTTAGGTAAAATAATTAATTTCAAAGAAAAGAGTGCATTTTTAACCAACTACATGAATTTTGAAACAAACAAAATTTTTTTTAACATATACATTCATTTTGAAACAATTGTTTCAGTTAAATTTTCAGTTAAAAAAAAAAATAATGTTGTACTAAAGACATGACTGTTGAACTAAAAAGATGAATTTTGAAACAATTACAATTAAAAAATATAACTTGAATTTTCAACTATAAAAGATAAATTTACAACCAAAAAATAATTTTTTTAGATAAAAGAATTAAATTTTAAATAAAATAGTGAATTTTTAACAAAAGAAATGAATTTGGACCCAAAAAGAGGATTCATCTTCCAAAAAAGACGAATTTTTAACCAAAAACATTAGTCAAGAAAAATACGTTCTAAATCTTTTGAAATGCCCTGAAATCTGGACTTTTGATTAAATTAAAACTTTTCATTAAAAAAGAAATAAGACAAATTTTGAAACAATTGGATTTCTCTACTAAAACATTCGAATTTGCAACTAAACAGTTATATTTGCAGTTAAAAAAAATTATTTTTCAACCACAAAAATGAAGTTTCATCCAATATGATTAATTTTCTACAAAAAAGTAGAATTTTCAACTAAATGCATGCAGTTTCAACCAAGTAGTTGATTTTCCAACCCAAATGGTATAATTAAAATAACATGTAATTATTATTACACTTTAACCTAAAGAAAATTCCAGAAAATATTAATTTTTTAGAAAAAAAGTCGAACTTTCACTAAAATAGTTGAATTTTCAACTAAAATTCTCAATTTCCAACCTCAATAAATAAATTTTTAACTAAAAAAATGAATTTTCATTCAAGACGATAATTTTTTGTACAAAGAATAGATTAATATTCAGCCCAATATTTTAATATTTCCATGTTTAAGATATTAATATTTTTCTTGTTTTAGTTTATCCTGTTTTTACACTTTTTCAAAAAATTGAAATTTAATAAAAAAAAGTTCTTTAGATTTTTCGAAAATGAGCAAAAAAAATTCTCCACCATCCCATCTCTTTTTTCTGATCCGACTAAAGTAAACGACCTAAAAAATGGAAATTTTCCTTAAGAAATGTTGGCTTCAAAATAAAATTGTTCTTAATGTAAAAATCTTTTAAATCTAAAAAGAAAATAATTTTATTGTCAAATTTTATAAGAATATGTCTATATATAGTATACTTACTTTTTTCAATTAAAATAAATGTCCTTTTTGGTATGCTTTTCAGGAGAGAAAAAAATATATAAATTTTTCTTTTATTTTTTTAAAAACCTTGACCTTTTTCACTAATATAACTAAAAGTTATAATGAATAAAAATATGATTAAAATAACTGACTTTTTGCTCTTCCTATTACTTTATTCAAGGGTTTTTGCAGTTTGTTTTTTTAAATTATCTCCGTCGCATCATGTACATAAACTCCCGTGTGAACAATTCATTAAAATACTCATTCATTAATAACTTTTTCTATCTCATGCTGCCGCAGCCCTTGAAGGATCTGCATTCATTTCCTCGTGAAGTTTCGATAAACAAGAGCTCGGAAATGTTCCCAGCAGAAGTTACTGCGGCCATATATATGGAGGCAGAGCCGAAAGTTTGTGGCTTCTAAACTTTCTGGGGGAGCATTTCCGCTCCGCTGCTTATTCGAACTTCCCTCTTCGGTTTATTATCCCGAAGCTGTCTGAAAAATTTTCCCTTATCTTTCAAGGACTGCCAATAAAAACGGCGGCGAATTCGATCCTAAGTCCAACTATTCGTCACTGAATTCGAGTTGTTTGAATAAAAAAAGATTTCTGTCATTTTCAATAGGGAACGTTCATTAATTACGCAAGGATCATTTTTTGCAATTTTCGATACCTTCCCCCAAGTGTAAGGATTCGCAAGATTTTTATTTTTATCTAAGATTTTTTTTCTTATTCAAAAAAAAAAAAATTGCAATCAAAAAAAATTTTATTGACAAATTTTGTATTGATATCATTTATCTATGTCATTATACATAATTAATTAATCAGTTACTCAAAATTTAATAATCAGATTATTATAAAAAGTTTTGTATGTTTTACTCAATGTAAAAATTTTTTTAGGAATTTCAGGAAATGTCAAGAATTTTTAAAAGATTACAATGGATTTGAAAAAGTTTTAGAATAAGATTTGAAATGATTTAAAAAGATGTCAAGAGTCTGAAGAAATTAGGAGTTACAATTTCAGGGAGAATCTCCAATTTTCAAGGAATTTTACAAGATCTTAAGGGAATTTAAAGAGTTTGATTAGATTTTCAGAAATTTTCCTGGATTTCAAAGGATTTTCAAAGATACTGAAAGATTTTGAAATATCTGAAAATAATTCATCGAAGAATTTTGTGGGTTTTGAGAAATTAAAAACGATTTCCTCGAATTTTAAGAGATTTTGAAATGTTTAAAAAAAAGTCACGGATTTTCAAGGGATTTAATTAAACGTCCAGATTTCAGGGCATTTCAAACGAATTTAAGAGATTTAAAGATGTTTTGAGAAATTTACTTGATTTTAAAAAAAAATACCGTAAGATTTGGAGGGAATTTAAGAGATTTAAAAATATTTTAAAACAAGTGACGGAATTTCCAGGGATTTTAACGGGATTTAAAGAGATTTAATCAAAGGTCTAGATTTCTGGGCATTTCAAAAGATTTCAAACGTATTTAAGAGATTTAAGGACGTTTTGAGAAATTTACTGGATATCAAAAGAAAAAATATATATACCGAAGATTTTCAGGGAATTTAAGAGATTTTGAATTATTTAAAAATAGGTCACGAAATTTCCAGGGGTTTTAAAAGATACCGAAAGATTTCGAGGGATTTTACAAGAATTTCCGAGATTTTGAAATATTTAAAAATAAATCACAGAAGAATTTTGCGAGATTTTGAGAAATTAAGAACTATTTCTTTGGATTTTAAGAGATTTTGAAATATTTAAAAAAAAGTCATGGAATTTCATAGGATTGAAAGAGATTTTATGAAACGTCCAGATTCCAGGGCATTAAAAAAGATTTCAATAGCATTTAAGAGATTTAACGACGTTTTGAGAAATTTACTTGATTAAAAAAACAAAAAATACCGAAAGATTTCGAGGGAATTTAAGAGATTTTGAAATATTTCAAAATAAGTCACGGAGTTTCCAGGGATTTAAAAAGATTGAATTGAAACTGAATTGAATTGAATTGAAATCCAGACTTCAGAGTATTTCAAAAGATTTCAGACGAATTTAAGAGATTTAACGATGTTTTGAGAAATTTACTTCATTAAAAAAAATACCGTAAGATTTTGAGGGAATCTAAGAGACTTAAAAATATTTTTAAATAATTGACGGAATTTCCAGGGATTTCAACGAGATTTAAAGAGATTTAATAAAAAGTCCAGATTTCAGGGCATTTCAAAAGATTTAGAACGTATTTAAGAGATCTAACGTTTTGAGAAATTTACTTGATTTAAAAAAGAATACCGAAAGATTTTCAGGGAATTTAAGAGATTTTGAAACATTTCAAAATAAGCCACGGAATTTCCAGAGATTTTAAGAGGATTTAAAGAGATTTAATAAAAATGCCAGATTTCAGTGTATTTAAAAAGATTTGAAAGAGAAATTAAGAAGGATTTCTTTTGATTTTAAGAGATTTTAAGAGATTTCAAAATAGGTCACAGTATTTTAAAGAATTTGAACATGATTTAAAGAGATTTCATAAAAAGCCAAAAGATTTCAGGCTATTTTAAAACATTCCAAACGAATTTAAGAGATTTAAAGAGATTTTGAGAAATAAACTTGATTTCAATGGATTTTAAGACACCGAAAACTTCTGAGGAAATTTAAGAGATTTCGAAATATTTAAAAATAATATAAAGTACTTTTATGCAATTTTTAATATTTCAAAATTGTTCACAGTTAAAAAAGATAAAGGGGTTTCGATTTCAAAAGATTAGACGGAATTTCAAAGGATTTCCGAATATCATAAAGGACTTTAATATATTTCGAGGATTTTTAATCGCTTTTAAAAAGTTTTAACAGATTTTAAAAATCCTTGAAAGATTTCAAGCGATTCGAAAAGATTCCCACTAATTTCAGAAGATTTAAATAAGATCCAAGATAAAATAATATTAAGGATTTAAAAGAATATCGCAAGATTTCGAAATATTTTACGGAATTTTAAACATTGTAGCCGATTTTAAGAAATTTGAACGGATTTTTATGAACTTTTGTATTTTTTAAACAATTTCAGAAATTATCAGAATTTTTCAGTATTTTCAAAGGGAATTTAAGAGATTTCTGAATATCATAAGGGATGTAAAAGTATCTCAAAGAATTTGAATGTCCTTTTAAAAGCTTTAATTGATTTTAATAAATTTTTAAAAATTTCAAGAGATTCGATAAGATTCCCACGAATTTTAGAAGATTTAAATAGGATTAAATAAAAAGAGATAAAGGGATTTTAAGGATTTCAGAGAATATCGCAAGATTTAGAATTATTTTATGGAATTGTAAGGATTTTAGCCGATTTTTAGAGATTTTTAAGGATTTTCAGGGATTTTCGCATAATTTGTAAGATTTCAAGCGATATCGAGAATTATGAGAATTTTTCTAAGAGAATTTAAGAGATTTAAAAAAATATTACTGTATTTTAAAGAATAAAATTGGATTTAAAAGGATTTCTGAATATTAAAAATGATCTACAAATATTTTGAAGAATTTTAAAGGCTGGAAAAGGGTCTATTTTTACCGAAATTTCAGTACACCTGGAAAAAAATTCAAAGAATTTTGTAAGATTTCGAAATATTTCACGAAATTTCATAGATTTTTGACAATTTTAAGAAATTTTAATGGATTTTATAGATTAATATGGAATTTTATATGATTTTTCAGATTTCAAGAATTTTCAGAATTTTTAAAGTTTTTTAAGGGAATTTAACCAATTTTAAAGTAAGTCACGGGATTTCAAAGAATTTTAAAAGACTGCCTCTGGTACAGAAGTATTTTCACGAATTTTGAAGCATATCAAGAAATTTTAAAGAGAAGTCGAAGATTTCAAGGGATTTAACTTTTTTTTAATTTCAAAAGATTGCAAATATTTCAAAGGATTTATGGGATTTTAACGGAATTTTAAGGATTTTAACCAATTTTCACTGATTTTACCGGATTTTAAAAAACATAAGATTTTTACAGGATTTTGAAAATTTAAAGCAATTTCATGAATTTTAAGAGTTTTTAAGGGCTTTAAGTTAATTAAAATGATTTTTAAGTAAGTAACGGGATTTCGAAGGATTTTATCTATTAAAAATGTCCTAAATTTGAATGATTTAAATCAATTCTAAAGGGATTTCCAAGATTTAAAAAGATTATAAGAGACTTAAATGAATTTTTTAACATTTTAAACGATTTAAAGAATCTTAATAATTTTTGAGGGAATTTAAGAGATTTCAAAGTAAGTCACGGTATTTCAAAGGATTAAAAAAAACCAAATATTATCAAGAATTTGAAGATAATTCTAGAACTTTTGCACGTGAAAATGAGACTTCAAAAATTAAAATTTGACATATTTAAAATCCTGTAAAAATCGCATTATATTAATTAAAATCCTGTAACATCTCGAAAAATTTGTTGAAATTTTTCATAAAAAATGGTGGGAATAACATTACAAACGATTTCAAGAATATTAAGAGTTTTTAAGAGAATTTAAGAGATTTCCAAGTAAGTCACGGTATTTAAAATAATTAAAAAAAAATGTAATAAAATATTATCAAGAATTTGAAGGTATTTCGAGGAATTTGCACAAGGATTTCGTACGATTTCAAAAGATTGAACATAATTTCAAAGGATTTCCGATTAATGTAAAAGGTTTAAAAATATTTGAAATCATTCTAAGAGATTATAAAAGATTTTTCACAATTATTAAAGAAGAATTTAAACAAATTTTCGAGATTTTACCGGATATTAAATAATATGATTGGATTTTTACAGGATTTTGAATATTTCAAGAATTTTAAGATTTTTTAAGGGATTTTAAGAGAATTCAGATGATTTCCAAGTAAATCACGGGATTTCGAAAGATTTTATGTTGTAAAAAAATCATTTTAAAAATTTTAATGGACATCAGTGAATTTTAACGAGATTTTGAAGATTTACAGGGATTTTTTAAAGGGAAGAATTTTAATTCTAAGAGATTTTGAAAGATTCCCACAATTTTTAATTATTTCAAGAAATTCTAAAGGGATTTTAAAACTTTTAAGAGATCTCGAAAGATTACGAAATATTTCACGTAATTTCAAGGATTTTAACTAGTTTCGAAAAATTTAAAGAAATTTCGACAATTTTTAAAAGATTATAAGGGATTTTAATACAATTTTTAATATTTCAAGCGATTTCAAGAATCTTAATAGTTTTTAAGGGTTCATAAGAGAATTTAAGAGATTTAAAAGAAATAAAATAAATTTCAAAAAATATTATCAAAATTATCAAAAGATTAAGTATTATTTCAAAGGATTTTCGAATATTATACAAGATTTTAAGATATTGTAAATGATTTTAAGAGATTCAGAATAATTCCCACGAATTGTAATGATTTCGCGAATTTTAATGAGATTTCGAAGATTTAAAGGGATTTTAAGGACATTTTTTAGACAGAATTTTGAATATTTTAACCGATTTTTAGAACTTTTAAAGGGTTTCCTAAGATTTTTAAAGTATTATAATGAATTTGAATGGAATTCTGAAATTTCCAACGATTTCAAGAATCTTAAGAGTTTTTAGGGATTTTTTAAAGGAATTTAAGAAAGCAAGTCACGTTAATTCAAAGGATTTCAAAAGAAAAAAAAAGAAAAAAAATTTCAAAACTTTCAAAAGAATCCACAGAATTTCAAAATATCTGCAGAGATTTCAAGGTATTCCACGCGATTTTTTTAAATCTGTAACTGCAGATTTCAAGAATAGTTTAAATTCTCGATTTTATATTTATTATTATTACTATAGATAACAAATAAAGAAAAAACACAAGATAATAAGCATAATTTAAAAAAAATAATGCAAAAGACGAAATTTACCTGAGAAATTTTTTCGAGCCCCCCCCCCCCAATCATAAAAAATCCTAACGTAATTAATGGACGCTCCCAGCCACGGAAAGTCAAATACAATTTTACCTTTCGTTCGAATTAAGTTAATAATTTAATCACATTTTTTGTCTGCTTGCTCGCAGATAATTTACATCTAGAAAAGGTAAAAAAAAGAAAAAGAAAAAAAGAAAAACTCGAACTTCGTGATTGACAGTTGGAAAGTACCTAATAAATCTAAAACTTAAGATAATTACATTCTAGAGATTTACTGCTAAACAGGGACAATTTTTATATACAATTTCAATCATTATAATATTCGTTTGAGATAACGAACTTGATCGATTTTCTAATGGCGTTGAGAGTATAAAATTATTAAAAAATTCTAACTGATTGAGTGAGACAATGTCGAGGCGTGCAGAATTTTTGCACTCGAAATTCGAACGCTGTCATGATTCAACTCAAGCTTCGAGTATATCGTTACGATTGGAATTACGTAATACTATTGGCGCACTTTTCACGAAACGATGTGTAAAGTACATTAAGGTCCGCTTCAGTCTGTTCGAAATAAAGGAAATGAGTTAAGGCTCGAGGCGACCAGCTGAAAAATTTCCTCGTAAAACGTCACGAGACTGAAGGAAATTGAAGTACCATTTTTTTGCTTCCCAATTTATTTCTTTCAGTTATCTTTAATCATTTTCTCTTTGTCATGTCATATTGTATTTCAAAAAGAGGGTTGACCTCACTACAAAAATTATATTTATCTCATTTTAAATTCACCAAATTACCCGCGGGAAAAGAAGCACTCAAATATTTTTCCATCTTTTTTTTTCTTTCGAATAATTGAAAAAATATTTTACGTTTTTATTTCTACGTTCCATTTGGGATATTTTCAATTTTAAATGTATTTGATGGAAATCACGTGATTTGAAAAAGTTTCTAAAATTTAATTCGATTTTTTAATAGCTGAAATTCTTTTTTTAATTTAATAATACAATTTTTTTAATTCTCGATTTTTATATAGTATTAAATTAAAATTAATTCACATAAATTCAACTGAATTGCACTAAATTTCTGTGAGTTTAAGCGAAATGAAAAAAATGGATTTGAGAAAATCAAAGTTATCCGATTAAAGTCATTTTATCGCGAAATGAAACTAAAAATTTTGTGAATTCAATGTTAATTCAACTAAAATTAAAGTGAATGATTCCAGTAAATTAAAAATAAATTTTTTGTAATGTTACTGAATTTAAAAGAATTCGAATGAATTCAAGTCTATTAAAAAATGCAAAAGTACATGATTCCACGGAATTCACATGAATTTTTTAAAATTTTATTGAATTTAAAAGAATTCGAATGAATTCAAGTCCATTATACCAAAAAAATGCAAAATTACATTCCAGTGAATTCAAATTAAATTTCAAAAGAACATTACAGAATTTATTTGACCTTATTTGAAAAAATCGAATTAATTGAAAGGAAATTCAAATCGATTTAAAACATGCAATTAAATTAAAATAAATTTAAATTAAATTAAACCCATAGAAAATGTAACTAAATTGAGATGAATTCAAGTCAATTTAATTTATGTAAATGTTAATTTAACTGGAATTCACATGTCTGATTCGAATGAATTCAAAGAGAATTTAAGACTATTACAAAAATTCAATTTATTCCGATGAACTCAAATAGATGAAATTCCAGTGAATTCAAACTAATTAAAAATGGATTAAAGTCAATTTAAGGTGAAATAAAACAAATTTGTCTGTGAATTCAATGTTAATTCAACTGAAACTAAAGGCTCTGTTTTGAATTATTTCAATCAAGTTCAAAGAAAATTTACCTAAATTTAAAATAATTCAAAAGAAATTCAAGTCTATTAAAAATTGACATTAATTGCAAATAAGTCTAATAGAATTCAACCGCATTCAAATTGAATTAAACCCAATAAAAATTAACTAGATTTAGATGAATTCAAGTCAATTTAATTTATTTCAATACTCATTTAACTGGAATTCAAATGTCTGATTCGAATTAATTCAAAGAGAAATAAGGTCTATTAAAAAAATGCAATTGAATCCAAAAGAGAGTCCAATTAAATTGAAAATTAAAATATATCGAAAGGAAATTGAACTAAATTTAAATAAATTCAAAATAAAGAATTAGATTAAAATAAATTCAAATGAATTTAAATTAATTGCCGTGAATTCATTACGATTCAGCTGAATTCAAAGTAATATATGAAATTCCAGTGAATTTAAATTTATTCAAAATGAATTTAAGTGAGTTTAACCTGAAATAAAACCAAATTTTCTGTGAACTTAATGTTAATTCAACTAAAATTCAAGTCTCTAAATTGAATTGATTAAAATTAAGCTCAAAGAAAATTGTAACTGAATCTAAAATAATTCCAATTAATTCAAAGCAAATTCCAGTCTATTAAAACATTCAATTGAATCCAAATAAGGGCAATTGAATTCAAGCGAATTAAAATTAAATTAAACCCAAAGAAGACGTAACTAAATTCAGATTAATTCCAGTCAATTTAATTTATTTCAAAACTGAATACATAAATTATATCAAAAGAAAATTGAACTAAATTCAAATGAATGCAAATTAAATAACTAAATTCAAATGAATTCCAATTAAAGAATTAGATTCAAATAAATTCAAATGAATTTAAATTAATTGCCGCGAATTCGATACGATTCAGCTGAATTAAAAGAAACAGGTGAAATTGCAGGGAATTCAAAATAATTCAAAATTGTTTAAAGTGACTTTAACGTGAAATAAAACCAAATTTCCCTGTGAATTCAAGGTTAATTCAAACTGAAATTCAAGTCTATAAATCGAATTGATTAAAATTAAGTTCTAAAGAAAATTGAACTGAATTTAAAAGAATTTAAATAAATTCAAAGGAATTCAAATTATTCGCCTTGAATCCATTGAGATTTAGCTAAATTCAAATAGGTGAAATTCCATTGAATTCAAATTAATTAAAATTAAAATTAAATTAAAGTTAATTAATAAAACAAAATTTGCTGTCATTTACGTGTCAATTCAACTGAAACTAAAGTCTCTGATTAAAATTAATTGAAATTAAGTTCAAATAAAATTGAATTGAATTTGAAAGAATTCGAAATAATTGAAAGGAAAGTTAAGTCTATTAAAAAAAATTCAATTTAATTCAAATGAGTCCAATTTAATTCAAGTGAATTCAAATTAAATATCATGAATTCATTACGATTCAGCTGAATTCAAAGTAATAGATGAAATCTCAGGGAAGTCAAACTAATTAAAAATGGATTTAGGTGAATTTAACCTGAAATAAAACAAAATTTTCTGTGAATTCCATGTTAATTCAAATTGAATTCAAGTCTCGGATTCGAATTAATTAAAATTAGGTTAAAAGAAAATTAAACTGAATTTGAAAGAATTAGAAATAATTGACAGGAAATTCAAGTAGATTAAAAAAATACAATTGAGTCTAAATAAGTCCAATTGAATTTAAGCGAATTCAAATTGAATTAATCTTAAATAATATGTAACTAAATTCAAATAAATTCAAGTTAATTCAATTTATTTTAATGTCCATTCAACTCAAATTAAAATCTCTGATTCGAATGACTTCAAAGGGAATTCAAGTCTATTAAAAAATGAAATTAAATTCAAACGAGTCCAATGTAATTCAAATGAATTCATATGAATTTAAATGAATTATCATGAATTTATTACAATTCAGTTGAATTCAAATTAATATAGAATCTGATTCGAATGAACTCAGAATAACTTCAAAGTAAATTAAACTGGATTGAAAAGAATTCGAATTAATTTAAAGTGATTTCAAGTCTCTTAAAGATGCAATTGAATAAAAATAAATGAATTCAATGTAATTCTAGTGAGAAAAAAAACTCGTGAAAGACGTTCCTTGAATAATATTTGGAATTTAAATTCCTTTTCCCACAGGTAATAAGATACGTAAAAACTCTTCAACATGAAAATGGTCAATCTTCTTTTTAGAAATAGATATCATATTTACACAGCAAAATTTTTTGCTCTAGAGTCGTAAAATCTCTTGCAATATCGAAGACAGTGTTGCCAACATAAAAGTCGCGATTAATTCGTCAATTTCTGTTGGCAACACACTGCTGGTTTTCCCCTATTTCAAAATTTCCTTCCACATAAATACGTCGCTAGTATCGGCTGCAAAACCTAAAAAATGTATGAGGCAAACCAAGATCTTCCGAAAAGTGAGGGAAAAAAAATAATAAGTTTCTAACAACATTAAAATTAATAACAGTAACTCCTGAATGAAACAATGTGGCCAAATGAAGGCCACTTTAAAGATTTAAACAATAAGCGAAGAACGTTGACCTGGAAGAAGGAATGGGTCGAAAGATTAGAAGATATTCAGTCGAGTTACGTTTTACATGAGAAATGCTCAGCTCGTTGAAAAGTTCTCCAAGTTTCATCAGTGGATCTACGAGAAAAGTTTTCAACGTTTGCCAGAGTTGGTGGTCACTAGTCACTAGTCACTAGTCACTAGTCCCTAGTCTGTGAAGATTTTGCGCGAACGAACGCATTAGCTGGCAAGTCTTTATGGAGTTACGCCTGAGCTCGGAGCGGCTGTAGGGATTGCGGTTGACGAGGCAACGGAAGTGGTTAAGTTAGGAGGTGCATACGGACTTCCACAAAGTTGGTCTGCTATGCGGCCACCCTCTCGGAGTCCACTCAAAAACGCCCCGTGCACTGTCGCCGGATAATTGCGTATCGTGTGTTCGCCTAAAAGATACAATTTTATTAGCACAATAAAGTGGAGGAAGGGAGAGGGAGGACTGTTCTCTGTGGCTAAAAGGCAGAACGATCCAGCTCAATTCTGAGAAGTCACCTGGATTCCATGGCGTCCCGTGGAAAAGGGATGACTTCTGAGAATCGAGGTGGGTCGTTCCGCCTTTTAGCTGCGTGATTGCTCGTAATACACTTATTACTTTATTGTTAGACTCGTTTCATGTCATTATACGATCTTGAGGTCATATGAAATCTGTTGAAATTGTTGAGGAGAGCCGAAAATGAGTTTCGGGAAATTGATATATGTTTATAAGAATTTTATTTTTTAAAAGTCTTTCTATGCGAATACACATCAATTTATAAAATAAATAAATAATAATTTAATAATTATTATTATATTATTTAATAATTTAATAATTAAAAAAAAGAATGTATAAAATCGGCAAAAAGAGACTTATTATTCATTTCTGTAAATTCTGACGGAGGATTCCAATCACACTTCAGAAAAAAAAAATAATTCAGATTAAGTTGCAACTCTTATTTAATCCTAATGACCAAAGTCTTATTTTATTCTTCATGGATTCTCTAAATCATACAGTTATTATTGTTATGAATAATGATAGTTTAAATTATAATTAACAGCGCCCAAATATCATTTTACAGAATCCTTCAAAGAATAGAATGAGGCCTTGATCATTAGGATTAAGTAGGAATTGTAACCTTTCCCTAATGAAAAAGCAAAAACTAAAACACTAAATAATTAATGTTAAATAAACAATTTTAACCTGAATTATTTATTCTAAAGGACACGTAGAAACTTACGTCAAGATTTCCAGAAATCAATAATAGATCTATTTTTGTAGATTTTAAAAATTATATATATATAA
>JAWWLR010000149.1:15651538-15672893 GCA_035041075.1 Acraspis erinacei | reverse complement strand
TTTTCTTTTAATCCAACCGTTTATCGCTGTCCATACCCCAACTCGTTAAAATATACTTCTCAATTATATTAAACACAATTTCTAGTTTTTTTAAAATCTAACCTCTTATAGCTATCCATAGTTCCAGATTGTGTCCAGTTGTTTATAGTTGTCCATACTGCTTTATAGTTGGGCGTACCCCAACTCGGTAAAATCTACTTCTCAATTACTTTTGACCCCATTTACAGTATTACAGATAAAATTGTTTATAGTTAGCTATATCCCAACTATGCAAAATCTATTACTAAATTTATATTTGACCCATTGTTCAGTTTTTTTTAAATCTAATCTAACCGTTTACGTTTGTCCATATCCAGCAAAATCGTCAAATTTTACTTTACAATTATATTTGGCTCCATTTACAGGTTTTTTCAAATACAACCATTTATAGTTTTCCATGCGGAAACTCGGCAAAAACTAACTCTCAATTAGATTTGACCCCATTTCCATTTTTTTTTATCAAACCATTTATAATTGTCCATATCCCAGCTCGGTAAAGTCCACTTATCAATTATTATTTAAGCCATTTCCGTTTTCCAGCAAATCACCTTTGAAATATTCGCCACACGCCATGTAGAATCTGGCGAAAAACACTTCCGAAAGGTAGTTGCGCTTCGGTTTCATAGCCGGAAGACTGCGTGTTCGATTCTCGGTCGCGACTTTTGTAACTTTATCATGTTTTCCGTAAATTAATTTATGTTTTATACATTTTATCAATTTTGCTCGTAATTTTAAATAACTAATATTTACAAATAGAAGTATGAAAGAGGTTTTTAAATGAAAAATGGTGTTTTAATTCCAAAAACATGAGGAGGTAGAAAAAAATCAGATTTCCGTATAGTAGGGCATTATGAATATTATTTTTGTATAATTTTAGAAGATTAGTGTACTCAATTCTATTTATAAATACTTGAATAAAACCAAAATAAGAATTAAAAAAATATAAAAAAGTAGAGGCAGCAAGAATCGAACACGCAACCTTCCGGCTATGAAGCCGAATCACTACTGCCTGAACTACCGGTCGTTCGAAACAGTTTTTCGCCAAACTTTATGTAGCTTGAGGCGAATAATTCATAAAATATTTTCTCGAAAACGGCGAAACAACGCATATCACTACTTTGGTAAAATAATAATCAGGTAATAAGCTTTCATTAAGAAGATTATGAACCGAAACTAAAATTCATAATTGGCGGCCTCTCAACTGACGCACTATAGGTCAAATTGAATTTTCTGATTTAAAGTCTAATATAACGAGAAAGAATAGAGAATAGCTTATTGTAGGGGTTGAAGTAAGGGTTGAAGTTGAGCATGTTTAAAAATCGATGACCTTTTGCTTTTCTTTTTGCTAAATCTCAAAGGGAAATCATTATATCAATACACTTTTTTTTTACTTGTAGTAAATATAATGCAGATTGAGGAAAAAATTATTAGGAGACCATCAACCCCTAAATTAAGGGTTGAAATAAGGGTTAAGTGGTTAAAAATCAGAAAATTCTCTGAAAAACATGGTAAAGGGTGGAAATGGACAGCGAGAATCTGAAAACGCGAAGTGTAGCAGAATAGAATTGCAAACGGTTATCGTGGGGGTTGAATATCATTTCGGCAACCATTTCTGCATTATTCTCTACTGTCTGGATGGTTCCTCGTTCCTCGTTCTCTCGCGGGTATTATTTATTTATTTAGTGTAATTTATGTTGTTTGAGAATATGGTATAAATCAATCAGATTATTCATAAATCGCCAGTAATTATGACTTCACTATTTTTAAGAAATATGCGGTAACAATAATCTAGGTTTTCTTACTTTTTTTGCATGCAAAAAATATAGATATTATAATACAATATTATAATATCTATACTTTTTTGAATACATTGTAATAAAAAAGGTACTTGGATTTATTTCTTATTATATTATTGTTTAAATAAATTATTGCTACAATATCGTACCAATATTGTATCAATAATTTATTAAAATAATAATATAATTAGCTCTCTCTCAAAATTGTATTAAATTAAAGAGTATACTTCATTAAACAAAATGGTAACGTTGAAAAATAAAGTTGTTTAACGATGTAACAACGTTGTAATAATGTTGTAAAAACGTTGAAAATTTCCGCAGTCTGTCCATCTGAAAGTTTATTGAACGTTTTATAAACGTTTATAAAACGTATAATATTTATTTATTTATTTATTATGAATATCTCGGAAACGACTACAGATAGAGCAACATGCGTGCATTTTGAGTTCACTAGAGAAATGTTAATTAAACACTGTACCAATATGGTACTAATAAATTATTAAATTAATAACATAATTAGCTCTCTCTCTCTCTCTATAAAAATTAATTATTTAAAAACTATATTTATTTAAAAAAACGTTTTGTTGCCGAAATGATATTCAACCCCCACAAAAACCGTTTGCAATTCTACTCTGCGACACTTCGCGTTTTCAGATTCCGCTGTCCATTTCCACCCCTAGAAAGGAGAATGATAGCGAGAAGCCATCCATACAGTTCAGGATTTTGAAGAGATGGTTATTAGAATCGTTTTTACCACCCACGAAATCACTTAACAATGTTTTTCAGGGAATTTTCCGATTTTTACCCACTTACCCCTTATTTCAACCTCAGGTTTCATGGCACCCTAATAATTTTTTCCTTAATCTGAATTAAATTTACTAAAATTTAAAAAAAATTGTATTGATATCATGATTTCCCTTTCAGATTAAGCAAAGGAAAAGCAAAAGGTCAACCATTTTTTAAACATGCTCAACTTCACCCCTTACTATAGTGCGACGGCAGTAGCTTGGTGGTGATTCTCGGCTCGTCGAGATCTCAAATGTTAAGCACGGTGACCGTTCGTGATTCTTGCTTAGTCGTGTAATCGTGTTTTCACTGCGTTTAACTACTGTCGAGCAGGAGGTTAGATGCCGAGCACGAAGGGTGCTGAGGATGAACGTGAGCACTCCATGCTATCGAATATCGACATCCAAAATCTTCTGATAGTTACCAGCTTTGTTCAGGAGTTTTGATTTTCTGCAGTTTTCCACCCCTCTAACCCCTCTAACATTTAGGCAACCTTCCCGAAATTGGGAATTTCGAAAAGGATGCGAACTAAGTGGTTTAATATCTGACGACCTCATGTGGGAGGGGAATATCAGATAAGTAAAAATCCAAAAAGGGTACATTATATAAAGTAAAAACAATTGATTGTCGCTTCTTGTTAAGAGTTACTAGCATATTCGACTTTCAGATTTTTTAAAAATTTCTAATGTAAAGAATCAAGTATCGTAAGGTAAGCAAATACCGTATCTTTTCTAGTATATGACTTGACACTCGAGCGACGAAAATTTAATCGTCGTGATCGTCGCTGAAAAATTGAATCCATAAAGATGTCGCGACAAAACAGTGAGGATGAGTGTGGACAAACTGACTGAAAAAAGGACGCGATCGCGCTCATTTACAAACTTGTCAAACCTCGGCGATTCATTCTGGAATCTCGCATGCAACACTCGTAATTACGAGACATTCCGACCTCCTCTAACCTTACGAAAAATCCATTACCTCACCAATTTGATTCTTGAGCAAAGTATTGGTGTGGCTACTAAAAATGAGTACAATATACGATGCATCGTCGAAGGTGGCAGGTTTACCGGCATGGGCAGCCGGACTGAATGGGCTACCGAGCCTCGCCTGCTTTTGCATTTTTTTCCACAACTTTACTCCCGAAATATGCGCGATTATTCGCTGAGACACGCTCGTCGAATCTGGTCGCGGAGGTGTTTTTAGCCAATAGAATTCCCACGCGATCAACTATATTTGCCAGTTTTATTTGCCTGCTCGGACATTCCGTGCAAGTTTCCCTTCACTGGATTCATTGGCTTGTAATAAACGCAACACGTTTTGATACTTCGCCACCAATTTCAAACCTTCTCGTGATACTGGCAACAAATCGCTGAAATAATGACAATATCTTTTTTGCAAAAAAAAAAAAATACTTTGAGGAGATGCTGCAGGGATTTAATAAAACAGTTGTAGTTTATTCTTCATCCGAAACCAGTTTATTTGATGAACCCGTTCTCTTAAACCAGTTGAAGATGTCGATAGTAAAGTTTATCTCACGAGACAAGCTTTTCTTCGTGCTCGAGAAAAATTCAACTGAATCATAAATTCAACCTTCGGAATAAATAAACGTCAACTTTAATAAGATGGTATTTATTTATCAGAATTTTTATGGTCCTATCCATAGAATTTTATCAAACATATGATTCATGCACTGGGGAAAAAGATTAATGAAACCCTTTAAAATTTGAAGAAATACACAATTTAATCATTTTAACATTTAGGAGCTCAACATTGAACGATATCAAATTAAAGTTAGGTCTCAAATTGAATACTTATAATTTAAATTTAAAAAAAATAAAACATAACCACTTTAGAATTGTTTAAAAATCGATGCAATTGAAAAATATAAAATATTTTAAGCCTGTCGAGAGTTCCGTCTCATCAGAATTGTAGTAAAACCGAAGGCGATCGAATTTGATAAAGTTTTAATACAGAAGCACGAGAAATGCAGCAATTACCAATCGAAAGAATTTTATAATTAACAAAATGAAATTTAAGCTTTCAAAGCCTTTACAAATTTACATTTTTATGCAAATAGGATAACATTGATTTAAGATTCTTATAGAGTGTCTCAGAATCTTCAAGACGTTTTAAAACCTTTTAATCTTCTAATTAACTTTACGAGAAACGTAGAAAACATTCTGGAAGCTTTTTATATGACCTAAATTAGTTATAAAAGTATCATTAATTTTTATTCCTCTTTTCTGACTGCATTCAATTTAAAGTGGAAAGAAACTGAATATAATTATTGAGGACGTTTCCTGAAAACAGAAGATGATTCCCAGATCGTGTATTGGATTAAAATCTGTAGGAGTTTTAACATATTTTTTTGTTATTTCATGACATATAAATAATGCTTACGAATTAAAATTTGTAAAACTGATTTCTGGCCTTATTTCAGCAGATTTATTTTACATTTTTTCAAGCTTGTTTCTGTGAACTTAATCGTCGAGTATTTGTCCTTACAATTTTATCTGAAGAATAAATTTATATAATACTTAAATATCATTGCTAAAAAAAACATACGGAAAAGATAGCGTTTAATAATTCAAGCCTCAGAGCCTGGTTTTATATTTTTAACAAATATATTCTTTCCCTAATTGAAAAATAGTCAGATTTCAAACGATTTTAAGAAATTTCAAAGGATTACAAAGTATTTCAAAGAATTACACAATTTTGAGGGAATAATGATATCTTAATGAATTTCAAACGATTTTTAGATGCCGCATAAGTTTTAGGGCATTTAAGACGATTCCACAGGCTTATGAGCGATTTTACAGATTTCAGATTATTTTGAAAAAATTGCAAGAGTTTGAAGAAATTACATAATATGAGTTCTGAGAGAATCTCGATGTTTCAAGCGGTTCTATAACACTTTAAGAGATTTTAAGGGATTTTAAGGGATTATAAGAGACATAAAGGAGTGAAATCAAAGATTTCACAGAATATCAGAGTATTTTAAGAGATTTCCAATTATTAGAATGTATATCCACGAGTTTGAGAAGATTTCGTAAAATTTTAAAAGACTGCACGGAATTTTAAAATCTCTGAATTTGAATCAATTACAATTCTTACTCATATTACTCAGTGAATAAATTTTAGCTATAAATCAGTTACTATTTACTGATAAATCTATCAGTAAAAATAAGTGATCTAAAGCTATAATTCAATCTCTAATTAAAATTAGTGAAAATTTTAACTGATTCAAAATTAGAGAGAAGTAATTCCGAATATTATAGATGAATTTATTCAATTTGAATGGCCTTTAAAATATTGTAATGGATTTAAATATATTTTAAGGGATTTTAAGTGATTTGAAAAACTTCACACGGGTTTTAAAGATTTCAGTGAATTTTAAAGGTATTTTAACGATTTCATGGGATCTCGTAAGATTTCGAAATATTTCACGGAATTTTAAGGATTGTAATGGATTTCAGCAGGATTTCAAAAATTTATGAGGAATTCTGAAGATTTCAAAGGATAGCATTTCATGAAATATATCAGATGATTTTAATCAAATTTCGATGATTTCAAGGGATTTAAACAAAATTTTAAAGATTTTGGGAGATTTCAAAGAATTTTAACAGATTGTAAGAGATATAGACAGGTTTCAATGATTATTAAAAACCTTTTTACAGATTTTAATGGATTACAATATATTTTAAGGGATTTCAAGAGATTCGGAAAAATTCTCACGGGTTGTAAAGATTTTAGTGAATTTTAAAGGGAATTCAAAGATTTCATGGGATTTCGTAAGATTTCGTAATATTACATAGGACTTAAATGATTTTAAAGGATTTTTGTGCGATTCTGAAGATTTCAAGCTACTTCAAGGATTTTTATATTGTTTACAAAGGTTTTAAGGGATTTTAAGAGATTTAAAAATAAGTCACTGGATTTTAAACGACATCATGTGATACCGGTGTATTTTGAATTTTTTTGAAAGATATCAGGGGATAACTTCAAAGATTTGAAAGGGTTTATATGGATTTCAAAATATTGTAAGGGATTTCAAGAGATTCCGAAAGATTCCCACGGATCTTAAGGATTTCATCGAATTTTAGAGGGATTGCAAAGATTTAATTGGATTTCTTAAAATGCCAAGGAATTTCTGTAGACTTTAAAGGATCTAAATGGTTTTGAGGAATTTTAAGAGATTTCAAAATAAGACGCTGGATTTCAAAGAATTTTAAATGATAGCATGCAGTACCGAAGTATTTTGACGAATTTTGAAGGATACCAGGAGATTTTTTTTATGAAATTTCGAATATTTCAGGGGATTTTAAGAGATTTCCATGAATTTAAAGATTGTAAGGGATTACAAAGGTTTCAAGAGATCTTATAAGATTTTGAAATATTTCACAGAATTTCAACGACTTTGGCTAATTTTAAGGGATCTCCACGGATTTGAAAGAATTATAAGGAATTTTTATCGGATTTTGAAGATTTGAAGTACACAAAACTCTCGCTTTCCGTCACCCCGTTATCAGCCTTCCTAGAACTTCTAGCTCATGCAGTTTCTCAGGGGAGCAGGGCGAGAGCGGTTGCGACATTATATCACTGTTTAAGTTTCTATCCCCCCGAAATCAGTCCAAGGCTCCAGGATGTTAAAATCTTTTCAAAGGGTTTCAAAGATATTATATATGATATCTATGGAATTCAAGAGTTTGAAGAATTTTCACATGATTTAAAAAATGTTAAGGGATTCATAAAATTTTCAAAAAAAATGCAAGAAATTTCAAGAATGCACAGATTTCTCGCGATTCCACGGGACTTCAATGAAGGTGTACACTAGATTGAACGTACTCAACATTTATTTAATTTATTAAACATTCTTTGTAAAAAAATTACTACTTTACAAACAATCACAAAGGTCTTAATATTATAATCTGAGCGATTGAAAAACTATTCTAAATTCTAACACATTTTAAAGCTCATAATGATACTCCTTTTTGTGGCTCAAGTTTTAATAGATTTTTATTTTGTTTTCTACACACAGCAAAAGCTATACAAAAGGAAGTTTTGAAACTTGAGAGTTTTTTTCATGGCCTTTTGACTTCCTTCTTTAACCTATTCGAGAATGAATATTCTTTCATCGAAGTTCGAATGCGCGGCGTCCTTTCAGTGACGTACACTGTCTGGGCGGAATGCTGAATAAATGCGGTACAGCCAAGGAACCCGTATTGAAGAAGGCGGTATAAATTCGTCGGGTAATGCGAGAGACAAAAAGGTGTTAATACACATGGGCGGTAAAAATATAACTTGGTAATGCAGCAAGTTATATCCTCTTGCCAAAATAGTCCTCAGGCAGACACCTATCACAATTTAACACCTTGCGGTATGGTTCCACACATGTATGACTCCTTTTTGACCTCGTTTTTTAATATTTTTGATACATAGTTTTTAACAAATTATAGGAATTATAGGTATTGTAGAACTTTATTTGACATTAAGAAACCTTGAAAACATCTAGTATTTTAACAGAATGGATTTTATAAATAAACAATGTAAAAAATACAGCTTCTGACATACTAAATGTGTGTGAGGTCGCTGATTACGAATCTGAAGTCACAATTCCAAAATTCTAAATGCCGGATCCAATGTGGCGGCATACAAATTAAAAATGTGTGCAGTTTATTCAAAATGGGTCCTCATAGGTTTTTTGGCTCAGTGATTACGAATTTGCAGAAGAAATTTTAAGATTAAAAAAAATACAAATGGCGGATCCTATACGATGGATAAAAAATTAACAAATAAGTCCCGTAACTTCTAAATATGTTTTCGGGAATTTTGTGGGTCGCTGATTACGAATCTGAAGTAAAAATACCAAAATTCAAAATGCCAGATCCAATATGGCGTAATAAAAATAAAAAATTTGTATATAGGCTTCAAAATGGGTCTTCATAGGTTTTTGGATCGCTGATTACGAATTTTAAGTCAAAATTAAACAAAAAATTAATTAAAAATAGCGGATCCTATATTGCGGACAAAAAATTAACAAATAAATTTCGTAGCTTCAAAATAGGTTTTCCGGGATTTTTTGGGTCGCTGATTACGAATCTAAAGTAAAAATTCCAAAATTCAAAATGCCGGATCCAATATAGAGGCATAAATAATAAAAATTTATATAGTGGCTTCAGAATGGGTCCTCGTAAGATTTTTGGGTCGCTGATAACGAATTTGGTGTCAAATTTAGAACAAGATTATATTTAAAATGTGGTATCCTATTTTGCGGACAAAAAATGAAAAGATAAGTCCCGTGGCTTCAAAATAGGTCTTAGGAAGTTTGTTGGGCCGCTAATTACGAATTAGATAGCAAAAATTTAAAAATTAAAAATGCCGGATATAATTTGACGCAATACAAATGAAAAATTTGTTAAGTGTCTTCAAAATAGGTCCTTGGTGGTTTTTTGGGTCACTGATTACGTATCTGAAGTCAAAATTCCAAAATCCTAAATGCCAGATCCAATAGAGTGGTATAAAAATTAAAAATTGGTATAGTGGCTTTGTAATGGGCCCTAATCGGTTTTTTGGATCGCTGATTACGACTTTGGAGTCAAATATTAAAAATTTAATAAATGAAAAATTGTGCATTCTATATTGCGGACAAAAAATAAAAAAGAACTCCCGTTGATTCAAAATAGATTTTCGGGAATTTTTTGGGTCGCTGATTATGAATATAAACTCAGAATTCCAAAATTCAAAAATACGGATCCAATATAGAGGCAAAGAATTAAAAATTTGTATAGAGGCTTCAAAATGGGTCCTCGTGGGTTTTTTGGGTAGCTGATTACGAATTTGGAGTCAAATTTTCAAAATTAACAAAATTAAAAATGGCGGAACCTTCATCGCGGACCAAAAATTAAGAAATAAGTCCCGTGATTCCAAAATATGTTTTTGGAAGTTTTTTAGGTCGAGGATTACGAATCTGAAGTCAAAACTATAAAATTTAAAAAAGCGGCTCCAATATGCTGGGATACAAATTAAAAATTGGTATCTTGGCCAAAAAATGGGTCCTCACGGGTTTTTTTGGCTGCTGATTACGAATCTGAAGTAAAAATGGTGGATCCAATATGGCGGCCAGAAAATTAAATATTCGTATCATGGCTTAAAAATGGGTACTTACGGATTTTTCATAGGTCGCTGAGTACGAATATGGGTCAAATTCTTGAAATTTTAAAATGTTCTTGAAATCAAAACCAAAGAGGCAGCATTTTTTCCAAAAAGTAATTACTTTAGTGTTACTTTTTCCAGATAATTTAAAACAAAATTATTTTAACCAGAAAATTATTTTCTAGCGTATTTTTACAAGTAGAATCGTTCGACTTACCTGAAGAAATTCTCTCTACTTCTCTGTAGGTTTCAAAATTATTGTTTAAAAACAGGGGTCTATTAAACATCAACAAGCTCTGATGGGGCTGCATATAAAAATCCGTACAAATCTGAAGAGATGCTTAAGGCATTCAGAAATTAACAAAAAAAATATATCCACGAAAAAATCAAAATTACGAAAATAAGAACTTCTCCGCACATTAATTGCAATTGAATTTCCAATTGAATAGAAATTCCAGAGCTTGAATTGGAATATAGAATTCTCATCATTTAAAATTAGAAACAGTGTTCAAGAAGCTCATTAAGCAAAGGAACTAATTACCTACAGCTCCCGTTATTTCGTGAAAATAATAACTTGTTACATTTCCCGCGAACTGATTTAAGTAACTTCAAGTTCCTGCAAAGTTCATTTTTTTACACGCGGAAACATATCTTAATATGTAAAATATTATAAGAGTCCCCAAAAAATAAATCATTACTGTCATTTCTACTGTTCACAATTGAAGAATTTTACACTAGAAATCTATCAAATTAAATATAGTTCTACTTTTAATCTTCAGAACTGAGCTATTAAAAAAAAGGAATTCAAAATTCTATGATCCTCTATTAAACACACTAAATATTGGACAGCCATCAAAAATCAAAATGGTACAAGTTTTAAGTTTTACCATTTAAAATTCTATAAATTTGGTGCTTTACATTGGAAATTTCTCCTATTTCCTGATCTGGAGGTCAAACCTTGTTTACTATGTTTTTGGGGTCGCTGAAGCGGAATCCGAGGTCCAAAAACTCCCATCACGTCAGGGTACTGACATAACTTCAAAAAACCTCATAATTTTTTTTTCGAGTATTTTTTTCCGGTCGGATTGAGGGATCCAAAAACACATATCATAAACATGGTCTGCCTCCCGGACTCGAAAAAAATTGTATCAGGTTTTTTTGAGGTTATGGCAGAATCATGACGTGCTAGGGCCTTTTGGAACTCGAATTCAGATTCAGCGACCACAAAAACATATAATAAACATGATCTGACCTCCAGATGCGCAAAAACATACTAAAAAAAGGTTTATGGGGTTTTTGAGGTTCTATCTGAACCCTGACATGTTGGGGGTTTTTGGACCTCGGGTTCCGATTCAGCGACCCCAAAAACATATAGCAAACATGGTCTGACCTCCAGATCGGTAAAAAGATTTTTTTGGTGCGGCTATGTAATTTTTAATAAAATAAATAATACGATTAAGAATATCAAAGTTTTAATTTTCACTATTAAAAATTTTGTAATTTTGACTAATAAAATGCAAAATTTGTACCATTAGAAAGACTTTCGAATTAAAAACCTAACTTTTGTTGTTCATAACCATCAAAATTTAAAAATTTTTATTTATACATTTGTAAAACTGAAAATTTTTAATTGACTCTTCAAAATTAGACAACTTTGAATTGTAAACATTCAAAATTGATGATTTTAAAATTTTGACAATTAAAAATAAAAATTGATGCAATTTTTTAATTCTATCATTAAAAATTCGGCCACTTTTAGCATTTACATGTGAAATTTCTTAAATTTAAAATACTTTAATATGAAAACTGGATTTCTCATATTCGAAACTTATGAATCGTTACTAACGAATATTTAAAATTGTAGAGTTTTTAATTTAAAAAATCTACAATAAAAAATTATGACAATAAAGAAATAAAACGTAATTTTAAATTAAATTTAAAATAAATGAAATTTACAATTAAAAACTCTGTAATTTTGATATTTTATCTTTAAAAAATTCTTCAATTTGGAAGATTTAGAATTGAAAACTTAATTTTTTTATTTTGTTTAAAATTGCGGTTTTAATTTTTTTAATTTATTCTATTTAAATTTGAAAATTATGATTGCTGTTATTTTTATTATTCACATTCGAATTTCTTCAGTTTGGAAGATTGAAAATTCAAAAATTGAGTGTACGTCATTAAAAATTAAGACTTTTTAATTGTAGATCTTCAAAATTTAACTGTTAAACAATACAAAATTCCATAATTATTAACTATACATATTAAGAATTGAAGGATTTTCAATTGCAAATTTTCAAGATAGTCGTTTTTCAAAAATAGGTTTACAATTTTATGAGTTTAAAATATAAACGATCAAAATTGAAAATATTGGCCAATTCTAAATTGCAATCTTCTGTCCAACAAGACCATTATTTTCTGATATAACATCACAAAATTAACTTAATTATTTCTTTCTTTTCTTCTAATTCCTGCAGAGGTAAAATTTTATATTTAAACAAACCTTACAGATTACTAAAAGCTGATTAAAATACAACATTAAATTAAAATTAAATTAAAACTGTATGAAAGTCGACATATCAATGTTAATATTTATTTTAATTTGATGATTGGTCGATCAAAATAAGGAACATGTAATAGGCGCGAGTAGCGCGCTACTTTTGACAGATTGTAATAACTGATGTTAACAAAAGCTATAAAACTGCGGGATCATAAATCAAGAAACTTGTATATCAAAAAATAATAGCTTACCCAAAACTGTTACGATTTTAATTTAAAATTACTTTTAAAAAGCCTTACAGTTTTTAATGGGAGAAAGATTTCAAATAAAATCGAATTTAGAAAATTTCAATTTAAAATGAATTAAATTTTCACGAGACCATTTTTATTTTTTTAATTGTTTTATCTATTCTTTGTATAAAACAAAAAGAAACCTTTTAAGGAAAATATTACAATGATTATGTTCGTTAATGAGTTTCCTAATTAAGCTAGGAATGTGGCTATTCATACTTTTGCACTGGGAGTGCAAAATTGTTTAAGCATTTTCTGTTAAGAGAAAAAATTGAACAAAAAACTAATTTAAAAAAAAATAGTGAATTTTTAAACGAAAAAGGTTGAATTTTTAACTAAAATACTCAACTTTCGTCTATACGAACTGGAAAAAAAAATTAATTTGCAACCCAGAAAATTAATTTCTAACAAGAAGATGAATTTTCAACTAAAAAATATAATTTTTTAACCAAAGGTACCAAAAAAATAATTTTCAAACAAAGAAAAAGTTAAAGTTTCAATTGAAATAGTTAAAATTTTAGTAAAAGAAATTAGTTTTTGGCCAGCAGATACATGAATTTTCTTTAAAAAAATAGAAGATTTAAATTTTCAGTTGAAATATTAATTTCAAATTAAAAAAAAAAAACAATTTTCGTGTATTTCGCTAATATTGCAAAAAAATAAGCACGTTTTCAAAAAATGCACTGAAAATCCTAGGTTTTCTAGGTAGGGTATGAAACATCCATTACGTTTTGTACAAATGAATTCGTTTTTTCTATTGTGAATCCAACGTGATTGTGAATCCAAATTTTTTTTTTTAGAAAAAATGTAGGCAGAGCCTTTTTTGACAAGTACGGCAGAAAAGTTCTTGAGCAGAATTTTCAGTTATTTCTAAAAGGCGTAGCGATTCTAATTTTTAACTACCTGGAATTATGATAATTACAGTAACTTTAACAATCGCGGTAATTTTAGGTCTCCGGGATGGAAGTGGATGGAAGTAAGTCGTGCACCAATTTCGCCCTGAAAATCACAGAGTCTGTACGTGGCAACTGGAACACAGTCGAGACTTTAAGAATGAAGAAATTAATGCTAGTCATTGTAAACGACGTTTGCACTTTCTTTCATGATGACTTGCAATTCTATTCGGTTGCACGAATGTCAGTTAGTCAAAGAATAAGTCAAACAATAGGATATCCAGTGGTGACTGTGAACAATGCCTCAATTTCCCAGTTTTCCCGGGAAAATTAAATTAATTTTGACCGGCTGGCTATTAAGCATCAACCATAATAATTATTCAATACTAGTTGCTTTAATACATCTATAAATTTTGAAAGAAATCTGATTTCAGACCGCACAGTCCAAAATGCTCTGAATACTGCGGAAATAGGTTTTCTTTAAATAAAATAGGACAATAATAAGGTAATAAATTCCTTTCAATAACATTAATCTTTTAGAAAACAGTTGCCTTTAAACCGAAAAAGATAAATTTTGTACAAAAAGAGTTAATTACCAACTATCAAATAGATAAACTTTTAAGCAAAAGAGACATATTTTCAAGCAAAAATTAGAATTTTCATTCAAATAGTTGAATATTAAACCTAGGCCGCTGAATCTTGAAAATCGAATTTTCAAACAAATAAGATTAATTAAATTTTAAACAATACCATTTGCATTTTCAACCGGATAGTTACATTTTCAAACCAAAAAGACGAATTTAAACATTTTTTAACCAAAAAGTGGAATTTTTAACCGAAAGAGATGCATCTTGATCCAAAAATATAATAGAAATATAAATATAATAGAACGAATTAATTTTCAAACAAAAATATGTTAGTCGAAATTTCAATCTAAAATAATTATCTTTCGAACTTAAAAGATACATTTTCAAAAAAAAGTGGACTTTTCTACCAAAAGATAAATTTTCAATTCAAAAGGACGAATTTTCTATCCAAAAAGAAGAGTTTGGAACAAAACAGTGGAATTTGTTACAAAAAATGACTTTTTAGCAAATTAGTTGTTGAATTCTGGACAGTATAATTACGTTTTCGGCCAAATAGTAGAATAATTTTAAACCAAAAAAGATTCATTCTCTGTCCATAAGGACTGATTTTATATCAAAACAGACGAAAGTTCATCAAAATATTTAATTTTAATCAAAAAAAGATTAATCCTGAATCATAATATAATTGTAAACCTTTCACATGGCGGCCGTTTTAATAAAAGAAAAAATTGCCGGTAATTTACCGATTTTTTTCCCAGTCTACAAACATTTTTTAGGGTCAATTGAATTTAAATGTTCAAACTCTGAAGCCAATAATTTTTGCACTTTTCCAATTAGAATTTTTTTATTCAAATGCTCAATAACTTATACCTATACAATTGAAAGTACTAACACTTTTTAATTGAATAATTTTAAATTAAATTCATTTACACTGAAAAATTTAGAAAGTTTAACTTTTATAAATTGTAGAGTTAAAAGATTGACATTCAGTTCCAAAAATATAAATCCATGTTATCATTTACAAGGCTCTAAACTAAAAAATAAATTAATAAATTTTTTAATTAAAAACAATTATGGTATTTACTTATAATTATGTTATTTTAACCTAGAGACCTTAAAACTTGAACGATTCAATTTTATTAAACGGAAGAATTTTTACACTTGATGTTGAATTATGTTTATTTAAAATTGAAACATATCCTTAAAAAGCCTAAAAATTGTATTTCAATATCTTGAAAAATCTACATGTTGTTTCAAATTTTTTCAACTTTAAAATTATTATTAAAAGTTTTTCACAACTTCTAAATATATTTCAAAATGTTTCGAATTGCAAATAATTTTGCAACATAAAATATAATTTTCAATTTTTTTATCTTAAGAAAATGTTTTTATTCTTTTGTAGCCTTTCGCAACTCCTCAAAACTTATACATTTTTTGTTCAAAATCTGAAAAACCTACATTTTTTTAATTAGGCCATGGCTATTAGCATTGGAATTTCGGAACAAATAGCTGGATTGTGTCGGAATATATAACTCATTTTAATTTCACATAAAAATTAATAATTTCTTAAATAGAACAATTAAAATCTTAACGTCCAAGTTTAAAATATACTTGAAAATTAAACGATTCAAAGCTTTCTATTAAAAACAATTCAGTATCAAATTATTTATATTTTTTTGCGACTAAGGCTTTGAATTGAACCAGTTTAATTTTTAACGTTCAACTAAGGAAATTCTTAAATTTTGAACCAATTTATTATCGTTTTAAGAAGTCAATTATTGCTCACTTTTTAAACCTTTAAGTACAGTTCAATTTTGAAAATATTTAATTAATTTGTATTTACAGTTAAAAAACAAAAACATTTTTTTATCAAAAATGTTCAATTTTTAAAAGTTTTGATTTTCAATTGAATAAGTCTTCCAAGACTAAATTTTTAAATTCTTTAAATTAAAAACGTAGAACTAAAAATAATAATTGTAAGTGAAATTTTTTAAAAGTATTTCCCGGTTTTTTCCGGTCTCAAAAAATTCCCAGTAATTTCCGGATATTTGCCGGCACAGCGGCCACTCTGCTTTCAATTTAAAGTTATTAACTTTCAACCCAAAATAGTTAGAATTAATAAACAGCAGTGAAAATTATAAACAATGGAGCAACCGAAATTACTTTATTATATAAATATAGTGAACATCCGCAAGAAGAGTAACCTTTTTGTCAACAATAGTTTGGGTCTTAGGATATAATCACTTTTTTGTGATACAGGATCTATTTGATAACTATTTGATAACATAACTTTATGTTTTCGAATTTACCGGAAGTGGGTAAATTTCATATTTGAAGGTAAAATAAATAACACGTGATCTTATGGCATTCTTCAATTTCAAATCAAGCTTTCTGAAAAAGCAGGTTTTCAATTTATTTATGAAACATTTTGAGTATTCCTAAATTATAACTTAATAATCTCAATTATCAGTAAATAATAATGTAAATTTAGGTGATGCTCTTAAACACAAGCTTTAAATTCTTAAAATAAGTAGTGTAAAAGGAATACTAACTTTTGAAGAAAAATTTAACTTTAAACTCTTGAATATAAAATTAGTTTTGATGTCTTTTAAGGAGATGGTTGGTGGCAATGGGAGAAAACAAATTTGAAAAAATACCGGGTTTCAAAATTTGTTATGGCCTTTCCCAGCATTTCCCCCGTCCCTAAAATTTAAGACTAATTACAATTTTTCCCGATTTTCCAAGTCAGTGGTCACCCTGGTGAAATGTGTAATGAATCAATTTGCAGAGTGGAATTTCAAAAGAACTATTTTTAACTTTGTTTAATTTATTTTTTTATAAATAAATCATTTTTTATGCAATTTTTAATAAAAATAAAAATTTTAACATTTATTAAACAAATAGTTCAATTTATTTTCAATATTACTTCCTTTCTGAGGTTCATCGAGATTTATTCGACAAAGAGCAGATTTGATACGTGCTGCAGTTTTCATCGCTGCGTGAACAGTTTTCATTTTTGCTATGATTGAATTCATAAAGTATGCAACAGCCGACACGGAACTTCTGGTTTCAATTTTCAAGCGAATGAAAAAAATCGATTTTAGTCAGCTATTCCTAGAGAATTATACCAGTAAAATATTGTGTTCCAAGATCAATTGAGGAAGAATAAAAATGTTTCCACAGATCTTTACTTATTATTAACAGTTTTTGAAAACTTTACTTTACAATCATTACTGACTTTTTTGGTGAATAAATTTTACTCTAAGTAATTAAATTTTCTCCTAAAATGAGCGCCAAGTAAAATTAAGAGTATGTTTACATTTGAAAATCTTGCAGGTTACACAGCAATTTTCGCAGCAAAATTTTCTTTTTTGCACATTGTAAGTTTTATATGTGGAATGTAAATTTTCTAGAACTTATTATTATTATTTTCTTTTTATGAGTAGTAGAAAAGTAGTGGAATTTATGAATTCTCACAGCTGCATTTTAGAGAGAGAAACTGAGCTCTCTCTCTCTCTCCCCCCGAGACGTGAGGATAGCGAGCCAGAGTTTTCACCCTGCGTGCACAGCCTTGGAGTTCCACAATTGGACGAGTCACGAACTTTTATACGAAAAATTATATAGTGTACGCAAGTTCATAAGTTATACAAGGTGTTCCAAAATTAACAAAAATAAGTAAAAAAATAACATAATTATACGTACTTATTATAAAAAAAGGAATAAAAAATCGTTAAAAATCCATTAGTATCATTAGCATGAATTTTTTAAAATATTTAATGAAAATAATAAGGCCGCGTCGAAATGTTTCCAGTATGCCTAAAATTTAAAAATAAATAAGCCACTCAGAATATTAGTTTGGATTGGAAATTATACTCATCGCTGTACTTTCTTCAAATAATTTGCATGAATTTTAATTACTCACTGTAATCTAGCTACTAGCTGTACAATTTATTAAACTTGATTAAAGACTGCATAAATAAATTTGTTATCACTCTTTAGTTATGTTGTTTAATTAATGGATTATAAACAGGTTTTTGATTTTTAAATGTAATGAATGTCAGGGTATCAGTAATTTATCTAGTTATTAGTAAGTGGCTCGAATATTTAATTCAATAACTTCAATGAAAACAAAGCAAAATTCACATACATTCACGAATTGAGGATTTCAAAATATTATTCTTAATTATATGTGAGCGGTAAATACTAGAATGCAAATTTTAATCATAAGTAAATTATTAAATTCTTCAAGTTTCTGTTAATAAGTAACAATTTTATGTGTTCGCTTGGACACATAAAATGTTTTATTCAATTAGTTATATCGGCTTTTTAGCTGCTTTCCCTCTCGAATTAATATAACTAAGAATACTTGGACTGAATTCTTCTTCTGAAAAGAAAAATAAATAATAAAATTGCAAATTTTAAAACGGTATATGGATATTTTCCCCCAAGTCCTGTTTTTCGTGCCCACATAATTAATTAGAGAGAGGCCCCAGGGTGGTCACCGATCAAGGAAATCCTGGAAAAGTCAAGGATTTTTGAAAAATGTATACAAGGCAGGTAATTTATATCAGAAGAAGTGTGAACAACTATCCTGATTAAAAAAATTTAGAAATTCGAATTCTGGTTTTTATATTTCTACACAACCATTACATACCCTTTAATTATAAATTCCTTAATCCCAGGTAATAGTAATTATTCTCCCCAGGGAAAATTGAGTGAATTTCGAAAATAATTTTTTGGGTAGGAAATTTTATTTACTGCAAGAAAGTAAATACACTCTAACTTGGATTTAATAAGCTTTGATTTAATAATTCCGAGAAGCGCAGCCGAAGCGATTTCGGACTGAGCGCGGGGTTGCACAATCATACGTAAACATCAGGAGCGTCGGGGAAAGGCGCAGGGCGCGAGCGCTTACGCGCGTATATTGCGTAATTGCAAGTCCGATCAAGTACGAATTATATACTATCCAAGTTTGAATTTATCTGGAAGCAAAAGAAACTCGGTTCTAAATAAAAAAATAAATTCCATGGAAGTTAACGCTATTTACAGACCACCATGGGAAAATTCGCATCTTCACCTAGCCACGGACTTTGAAAATTTCTAAAAAATTAACTCATGCTCCTAGGACGACTAAATTTTTTTTTCTTCGAGAACAATAATATCAGAAAGTCAAATAAAATATCTTGTACATGAAAAAATAAATAACCAAGAAGCTGAGAACATTGACCCATACAAACAACTATTGGAAAAGTCGGATAGAAAACTAACCCCGAAATTTAAAAATTTCTAAGAAAAATCTATGTTTCGCCTAAGCGGAAAATATTATATTTTCCCTGCTAGAAAGAATCAATCTATCGACGAGGTCAGGGAAAATGAAAAGCAGCTACCAAAAGTCAGGAAATTTTGAAAATAAAGCTTTGTGGTCACATTGATAAAGGTTTCATACAATTTTTCTTTTAAAATATGTTTCTTATGTAAATGAGAATTTTAAAAAATGTACAAAGAGTTAGTACTTGGATGTTTGGAGAAAATTATGTGAATGAATAGCATACAAATATTTTCTCTTTTTCGATTAATTTTCAAAGAATATTACTTTTTTAAGAGCAGAAGAAAGAAAAAGTATTATATATGTATATTTATTTAAAAATATACAATAATTTCAAACATAAATGGCGTTTCTTTTTATACGTCATTGGTCAGAGTTACAATGCTTATAAAGTCGAATTTCTTTTGTATCCTTTTTTCCTTCAGGCGACGCACGACTTCACCTTACCGACATTTTTTTCCAAATAATCGACGTCAACACATAATGAGATATGAAGTTAAACATTTTGGTTAAAAAAAATACACTAAGGAACGTTTGCATGATCTTTCTTATTGTAATTGAAAGCTCGGATACCAGAACAGATCGGGCGATCGAGAGGTAGGTGGGAGTGGGGATGACGCGCAGAAAACGCGACGAAAGACCGTTCCCTCTTTCACCGCGTTTTCTGCGCATTATTCCCACTCCTGCCTACTGCTCGAGCGCTCGTTGGGTTCTGCTTTCTGAGCCTTCAATTAAAAAAAATTTCTTTAGTAAATCGGTAAGGTAGGAATTAGGTAAGTGGTACATGGCCTGAACATTAATATTCGGAAAAGTGCTTTTTGATTCAGCATCACTGATTTATGGTGAAACACGGTCTCACAAAACTTCGGCAACCCCCCCCCCCCCCATACAGTTCTGACCTGGCTCCCTGTGATTTCTGGTTCTTTCTGAAATTAAAGAATCCTATAGAAGAAACCCAATTTCAAGTCGCAGAGGAAATAAACCAGAATACGCAGAAACAGCTGTTGGGCATTCCGAAGGAAATGGATATACCCTAGGGCCTAGATCGACACGCTAATTTTGAAACACCCTGTATGCATATATTCTATGTGTAGTACTTAAACGTCAAACAACTTCCAAGTCGCGTGATAAGTAGAGTTTTCGATAGATAGGATCGCAAAGACATACCCTTATAAGTACGGCACTTACACTACGAAATATCTGGTAAACTGCACACGCTCAAGTGTAAATATGTGGACGTGTGTAAACAGCTCAGCACGTGCACACACGTGCATCTCGGCAGTTTGCGAAGGCGCGCTTGTCCAGTTCCTTTTTTGTTTCAGCCAGTTATTAGATTATGATTAAACGATTGGAGGGGTTGAGGAGCGAATCGGCCGGAGACGTACGACGCGACGCGATGCAAGGCAAGGGCCGTGGCCGGGAGTCGGCAGAACAAACGGGCATCGTAAAGGAGGAGCTAATTAAAATACAAATACCTAAACTGGCTCTTGAGGAATTAGTTCCGTGGGAGGGAGCAAAAGCGAACGAGAAAGAGGGAATGAGAGCACAGAGCATGTCAGAATGTAAGAAAGAGACGAACCAGTATTTATTGTGCACTGGGGCAGGTCCCCTAAGAGCTACGCAACGGTAGAAGTACAACCTGAATATAAGTATATATAGTATAATTATCATTTCTGAGTGCAATGGCGCCAGAAATCGAGACCAATGGGCCAATGGCAATTGGAAGAAACTGTTCCGATTTCTCAGACCACCACTCTCGCGTAATTTATTTTATATATTTATTTTTATTTCACAAATCCAAAATTATTCAAAACAGAAGAAATAGGGTAATATTTCACGAAAACAGGGGAATATAAGAGGAATAATATATTTCATACCAAATTAATTTGCAGGTGCTATATTGAATTCAATATCTAAGGCTTAAGATTGCAAGTCGAAATATATTGTTTTTTTTAAGAGGGAGGGGAGGGGGGTTCCCATTTTCAT
>JAWWLR010000149.1:15593415-15607843 GCA_035041075.1 Acraspis erinacei | reverse complement strand
CAACCAAAAGGGTAATTTTTTTACCAGAAAGGATTAATTTTCCACCAAAAATGGATTAGTTAGATTTTCAAATTGAAAAATCAATTTTTTATTTAAAAAAGCAATTTTCACCAAGGTATTTCAATTTTATAAATTTTCAACTAAAATGATGCATCTCCGAACAAGAAATTAAGTTTTAACAAAGTAACTCAACTTTCGACCAAGTAGTTCAATTTTAAACCAATAAAAAAATTCAACCAAAAAGATTAGTTTTTTACAAAGAAAAAAACAGCAAATTTGCAACAAAATACATGAATTTTCAACAACAAAAGGTAATTATTAACCAAATTAGTTGAATTTAGAATCCAAAGAGTTAATTTTCATCAAAAAAGTAAAATCTTTAACGAAAAAAATTAGATTTTCACAAAATTATTGAATTTTCTATAAAATAGATTATTTTAAAGTGTTTTTCAATCAAATAGTTAACTTTTTAACAAAAGAGATGAACTTTCTATCTAGAATAGTTAAATTTTCAATAAAAAATTTAATTTTCATCTAAAAATTTAATTTTTTAATAAAAACTAATTTTCAACCAAACAAATAATTTTCAAGCAAGAAAAATTATTTTTGTTGCCAGAAAGAGGAACTTTTCAACAAAATATGAATCATCAAATAGTAGTCATCAACCATCAAGTAGTTAAATTTCCAATTAAAAGCAATATTTTCAGAGAAAAAAAGTGAATTTTCAACAATGTTATTCAATTTTCAACTAAAAATTAATTCTCTACTAAAATATAGTTGGATTTTGTATCCAAAAAGAACAATTATCAACAACAAAATTAATTTTTAATCAGATTGTTCAATCTTCAGCCAATTTTCTAAAAAGTAGATTTTGTTTTAACCACATAATTTTATTTTCCACCAGAAAAGATGCAGCTTCAGCCTGAATAGTCAAATTTTCAGTAAAACAAAAATTTTCAACCAAAAAAACCACAATTTTTCAACAGAATAGTTAAATTTTCAACAAATAAAATGAATTTAACAAATTTTGTTCAAATGCCAATTCTATCGTTCAATTTTTTTTAACGAAATAAAATGAATAAATTCTCAATTGAATCCAAAAATGGAATGGTTAAATTTTCAGATAAAAAAAAATTAATTTTCAAATAAAAAAGACTATTTTAGCAGAATAGTTTCACTTACAAACAATAAAATGAATTTTTAACAAATTCGTTTAATTTTTAACCAAATAGATGGATTTTTAACCAAAAAGATGAATATTCAAGCAAGCAAATGAATTTTCACAGGAAAGATAAAATTTTTAACAAAACACATGAATTTTCAATAAAGCGTTAAATTTTCAACCAAATCGATTACTTTTCAAGCAATAATTTTATGTTAATGATAAAAAAATTCAACAAAATACATTAATTTTCCACTAAGAAACACAAATTTTCACAAAAAACAAAATAGGGAAACTTTCAGTTAAAAAAATAAACCGTCAACCAGAAAAATTATTTTTTTTTAAAGTTGTTTGTTTTCAACCAAAAAGTTGAATTTTCCAATAAAAATTGTTTCCAACTAACATTCTAATAGTTTAATTGTCATTTAAAAAAATTATTTTCAGCCTAACAAAAAAAAATTCAACAATATTATGGAATTTTCAGTCGAGGACATGAGATTTCAACTAAAGTGCTGAAGCTTAACTGGAATAGTTAAATTTGTAGTAAAAACTTAATTTTCAACCGAAAAATTTTGTCTTGTATTTTGTTTAAAAAATTAAATAACTATAAATTAATTTCATGTAGTTTTTCTGTCAAATGAAATTTCTATTTTTTGTATATTTTTTTCTAAAATTATTTTGCAGTTTTTAGATGAATTTCGGATTTTATTTTTAAAGGATATATCGACGTATTTTGTTTTAAAATTATTTTGTAGTTTTTATATGAATTTAGAATTTTTGTTTTTAAAGGAAATATCTGACGTGAAATTTTATTTCGCATCTTTTTCCTTTTAGACGAAAAGTTGTAGCTTTTTGAGTATTTAAATTGAAGCCCAAAAAGTGACTTTGAAAAAATTACTATTTTAATCCGTTTTTCACCTCATCTCGTGGTCTGTTCGTCAGTTTTTTGGGGTTTTTAATAAAATATTAAGGGAATACTTTTGCCGAGCATCAGAAATAATTTAATAACAATTTTTCAAAAATACGATTTTGAATTCCTGTTATTCTATCAATTTAAGAATACCCTAAAGATCATTCCGTAAAAATGTTCTTCAAAATTTCAAAAAAGTCACTTTTTTGTCTTTAATTTGAAAATTAAGAAGGTATTAAAAAGGAAAAATTATAATTAGATCAAATTAGAAAGGTACTTTTAATCTAGAGAAAAAATGCCTCCAGGGAACTTCGTTTCAAATTTTGTTTTATTGCATTCCGCCCTCAATTTTTTTATAGAAAACTCATAGGAGCTCTGGTGTGAAAAAAATGAATAAAAAAATGAATAGTAGATTATTAGAGTATATAAAAATAATTATGTAATAAATAATAAAATAATTTATAATTTTGTTTTAATTATTAACGATTATTTAATTACTAACAATTTTAAGAAAAATTACTAATAATTTTATTAAAGTTTAATTAAATAAGAATAATATTGAATAAAGATCAAGAGGACTTCATTTTGTGATAGACGTGTACTATCGTCTACGATTGCGTCGACGCTCGGCATGTTTTCCCGACCAGGGGTTTATGTTATCAATAGGGGTTGATGTCACGTGACCATAAAATTCGACCTACGACCACGAGGGTTACTCAATGACGTAACGAAGCGCGCGTTTTGCCAGGAGAGTAGAACTCAAAGAAGGGTTGAACAACCCCTCCAGATTTTAGGGTAGGATCGCCCATTCATACCCCCCACCCCTTTCATCCATTCAACAATTCTCACCCCTAATAAAAACATCTAAAATAAAAATCTGAAATCTACAGAATTTTTGAAATAATTTGTAACTATTGATCATCTTAATAATTAAATAAATCTATAAATAAAGAAAAAATAAATTAATAGATAAAGCAGAAAATAAATAAAGAAATAGTCTAAAAATAAAAAGCTGTTTTTAAATTATTTTTAAAGGAAATGTCAGATTCTGTTAATTTTTTATATAGAATACACAAATAATATAGTGATTTTAACAACTTTTTCTTGGATCGATTTTTTTCAGTTTTTAAAATATATTATAATTTGCGTATTTCATTGAGAAGTGGAAAACTTGACCTATCTAAGAAATTCAACGTCACGCGTCCCAACAGTTCTATCCGGATTTAATACTAGAGGTGTTGGTATCTGGTAGCCTATTGGATATAAAATTCTAACGGGGTTGGTAATAGTCACTGCTTTCAGTACTTCACCGCCTCTTACGATTAGGAGTTCATAAAAGATGAGCTATTTTAAAACTTGATAGATGGACAATTTCTTATTAAAAATAATTAGTTAATTAATAAATAAACATTTATGTTTTTCATGCCCATCCTTAAAAGAGGGAACACTTTTTTATTAAATATATTTATCAGGTCTCTAAGAATAAGAATGTAATTAATATAAAAAAGCTCGCGTTTTTCAGTGCGCCTATAAGGACGCGCGTCTGTTGGATATCGCGCTTCGTGCCCGAGAATATTTTTATTTCGCGCTTCGAGCTCGGTCTTTGTACTCCCTTCAAATGTGTGCAATTACATTTTTAAATTAAAGTTCAAAACCCAACAACTGTAATTTGGTGATTGTGAATTCTCTTTTGTTAAAGCTCCTTCGGGCTTAACGAACGCATTCTCATCACGTATCTCGTGCTTCGCACTCGATTTTGGTCCAAGTGCAAACTTTTCTACATTATGTTCAACTATGTTATATAAAAAATGTATATTATTTATTTGTGTACCTCGGTCTGGGACTGCTTGCTCAGATATTGCAAAATAAAATAAAAATTTTCTTTTTCGATATTGCTGTAATATTTTTTGCTTTAATTTTTATTCTTAGCTACCTATTCAAAATTTATCATTTCAATAAATTTATGTTATTACAATTCATAATATGCATTGATATTCAAGCAGACGTATTTTCAGTGTCTTGTTTTCATAATTAAAAAGTGCGGATTATGTCAAAACAAAAAACGATTTTATTTTAAAAATTGTATTGCATTTTGTGTCATTTTTTCCACAAATTATTTTTTTTTATTTTCAATATTATTTTTTTACAATTTAAAAACAAAAACTACGCATTCTAGCTTAAATTATTGTTACCGTAGCAATATTTATGAATAAGTAAATAAAAATATATATGAGATATAAATGAATATAAATGATAAAATAAATAAATTGTATATAAATAAATAAAATTTTAGTGTAGCTTGTATATCATTTTTTAAAAAGAAACAATTTTTTCGCACCGTGTGTTGCTTTTCTAAAAATTAAAAATTTTATTCTAAATGTTATTTTCTAAGATAAAAAAATTTACGTTTTTTAGTTTTAATGCTTTTTTACGATTAAAACAAAAACTAAGAATCATATCAAAAAACGATTAATAACAAATTTTTAGATTTTTTTTAGTAACATACTTTTGCTTATTAATATTTTTTCTTTCGTTTGTCCAAAAATTTATTTTGTTATTTTTAATGTTCTTTTTACAAATAAAACAAAAATTACGCATCCTAGCACAAATTGAGTAATAACAAATTTTTTACTTTGAAGCTTAAATTTTTTTAGCTATTAACAAATCTTTCTTGGTTGAAAATTTAACTCCTTGGTTGTAAATTGATTTTTTTGTTTGATTGAAGTAATTTGTTGAAAATTCATTTTATTGGTAAAAGATTCATCGTTTTAGTTGAAAATTTACATATTTGTTAAAAATTCGGTGTTTTCAGTTGAATTTTATTTAACTGTTTAATTAATTATTCGATGTTTGGCTGAAAGTTGATAGCTTTTTGTTTAAAATTCAAGTCTTCCATTAAAAATGAATGTATTTTATTAAAAATAAGTATTTTTTGGTAGTTAATCATTCTTCTTATTTAAAAATCTCAGCACTCGATTGACAATTGAACTACTTTGTTGACAATTAATTCCAATAAATTTTATATATTTATTTTATTTTTTGGTTATGAAACGTAATTTTTTAAAGAGAAAATTTAACTATTATACTTTCAGTTGAAAGTTCAACTATCTGGTTAAAAATAAATGTTTTTCCTTAAAAATTCGTCTTCTTTCTGGATAATCAAAATCAATCCAGTTGGTTAAAAATTCAGTTACTTGGTTGAAAGTTGAAATATTTTGTTAAGACTTCATTTTATTAGTTGAAGATTTATCTCTTTTGTCGAAAATTTAACTATTTTGGAAAAAAAGTTTAAACAAAAAATACGCTTCCAAAATTTTATTTAATCATTTTTTATACGATGCGTAGTTTTTGTTTTAATCGTAAAAAATAGCATTAAAAATAAACAATTAAGTTTTTGGACAAACGACACAAGATGCGAAAAAAGTGAATTGAAAAAAGTTGTTGACCCGAAACAGAGCTACTAATTTTTTATGAAGAATTTTTCGATAGATCGCGTAGGTTTCTTTTAATTGTAAAAAATAAAATCAAAACTTAGATTTTTGAAAAGACGACACAAGGTACAAAAAAAGTTGTTTATCCATAAAATATCTACCAATTTGTTATACATTTGTTGAATAAAATTATATTAAAAATATAAAATTCTTTTTGTAAGAACGATAAAAGCTGCAATAATATTTTATTTATACAATTTATTTATTATTTATATTTATTTCTGAAAATTGGCTGAGGCCCACTTTACGGTTGGATGCGTATTTTTTCTTTAAATAGAAATAAATAACATTGAAAATAAGAAAATTACATTTTTGGAAAAACGATACAATTATAAAAGCAATACAAAATACGCCTGTTTCAATATCAATGCATATTATAGGATAAAATCATTTATTGAAATAAAAAAATTCTCCGGGTAGCTGAGAATAAAAATTCTTGCGAAATAAGGAAAAAATATTAAAGTAATCATGAAAAATAAAATCTGTACTTTATTTTTCAATATCTGAATTCCCAGACTGAAATAAATAGTACTCAAATAAATATTTATAAATATTATTAAATTATGTTATTATTTATATTTATATTATTATATTATTATTAAATATTATAAATATATGAATATAAATATAATACAGTAAAAATATACATTTGATGAGAATGTTTTCGTTAAAGCCGAAGGAGCTTTAACAAAAGAGAATTCACAATCATCAAATTACAGTTGTCGATGATTTCAGCTTTCGATAGTTTCATTCTTAGAGAGTTTCAAAGTACAGATACAAACTTCAAAATTGAGTCTTTTCGTTTTTTTTTGTTTTTTTTTGAAAAATCCGGTCGTGTCAAAAGTCAGATATCCGAAAAAAATAGTTTTTCTATGATTTTAAGAATCAATATCTTATAACTGATGTTATTTCAAATAAAAAACATTTCGTATGAAAAATATTAAAATTCAGAAAAAAAACAATAATTTTAACCGTGTTTTTTGTAATTGAATTTTTTCTGACTGTAGCTTCTTACCAACTTTTTAAAAATTATTGCATTTTAATAAATCACGGCTGATTTTTTCGGGAAAACATTTTCTACAACTCTACTGTTTCCAATTTTAAAAGTAAATTTTTCTTTGGCTTCTATGGCTTCTTCTATGGCTCTAAATTGCTCGAACAATTTTTTTTTAGAAAAATTCTTTTAAACAAATAGTTATATTTTAAGATTATTTAGTTTATTTTTAGAATTGGAAACAGTAGAGTTTTAGAGAATGTTTTCCCGGAAAAAATAAGCCGTCATTTATTAAAATGCAATCATTTTTCCAAAGTTGGTAAAAAGCGACAGTCAGAAAAAACTCAATTGCAAAAAAAATGGTCAAAATTAATGTTTTTTACATTCTCATCATTTATGATTGAGAAAGTATTCGAATTATCGGAAATTTTAAATCACCATGTTTTAACGGATCTCCACGTTTCGTGACCCCCTGAATCCGAAAATAAAGTTTTTACGATGGCGTCTGTCTGTCCATCTGTAAACACGATAACCCTCGAAAAAATTAACGGATCAAATCCATATTGGGCACACTTTTCTAAGGTCCCAAAACAAACGACGATTTCGTAACCAGCCATTTTCGATAAAAATTCAAAAAATGAGCACATTTTGACAATTTTTGAGATCACTTTTTTCTGAATTTGAAAATTCAAAATCAAAATAAGTCAAAAAATGCACGACATGAAAAAAGTCGAGAAGAACAAAATTTCTTTTTGATAGCCCTTCAAGATTATCATAACACCTTTTTGGATTTTCTTTAAAAATCAAAAACATCAAATTTTGATTGCACAATGAACAATAAAAAATTCAATTTTTTGGTAAAATTAGGCTGGATACGAAAAAAGATGAATTAAAAAAAATTGTGATACCAAAAAAGATCTACAAATTCGTTATGAATCACTTCATGATAGGACGCGGACTTTTTGTTTTCTTCGTGAAAAATAACATTAAAAATAAAAAAATGTAATAAAAAATTTGTTATAAATCATAAAAATGGCATTAAATATAAAAATTAAAAAGTTATGGAAAAACCACAAAAGGTACAAAAACAAATTGATAGAAGAAGTTATTCACCCAAAAAAAGAGATACAAATATGTAATCGTTTATTACATTCTCATCATTTATGATTGAGAAAGTATTAGAATGACAAAACAACGCAAACTACGAAAAAAAAGTCTCAAAGATCAATTATAGCTTTTGAAAAATCCTACAAAATGTCTTTTAACCCTTTTTCCAATAGGATTCGTAATTTTCTTTTTATTTATCGTAAGTAATAGGCAGATAATCGAAAATTCTATATATATATTACGCCGAAAGACACGAGATACGTAAAAAATCTAAAAGAAGAATATGAAAAGAAAAATACCTATTCGTAGCATAACAACGCGAGATAGAGAAAAGTATCTGCAAAAAGGATTGTAGTTTTTTTATTTATTTTATGGTGGTTCAGAAAATATGCATTTAAAAATGTCTCTCAAAAATCGAGCGCGTAGCGCGAGTGTCACGATGAAAATGGTTACCTCAAAGCCTACAGAGCTTTATACTTTATACTTTATTAAGTAGAAAATTCAGAATAAGAAGACGTATATAAATACTGCGTTCTAAAAGATAACTTCTTGATCGTGTTTCATTCAAGCATTCAAAATGCAAAGAATAAGTATCCGAGCGCGAGTCAACTATTTATCGAGCGCGAAGCGCAAGATTCAACAGACGCGCGCCAGGCACGCTCAAACTTGCGAGCCAATCGAGCCGCGCGCAATGAGAATGTGCCCGATTTTTTTGTGGTGAATTTTAACATTTTTTATAAAAAATAATATTTTTTTGAAATTATATCAGCTATAATATTCTGGTTCTTAAAATCATAGAGCAAATACTTTTTTCAGATATCTAAATTTCGGGACGACCGCTACCTTAAGTTTAAAATGTAAATTCATTCTTCTGCGTCTTTGATTCAAGTTCGAACTCGTGGGTATACCCCTCGCATTCTGTTCGCTAGAATACATTCATGTTCTAAGTCTTTTTTTAAAGCAAGTTTTATCAACGTAAAGATAGGGATTTGGAATAAAGCCTTGTCAGATTGTGGAGAATGCCAGAATACCACCAAGTTTTTGACAAATTAAGATAGTGCTCCTTAAGCAAGAGTACTACAGTGCTTGTTCGCGGAAGATTTCAGATCTCTCGAGTGCGCTTGCTACCATGTTAGGTCAGAAATATGCACAAGAGTGCAGTTACATTTGAATTTCATTATGGGAAATGGTACGATGCGAGTGAGATGTCATAGAGGTTTAGTAATGTCTCGTTATTATAATTTAAGATCTCTTATTGCCTTGCATTTCAAGTACACGCTTATGCGTGAACATTTTTCTTCGCGCACGATATTGCTTTCTAAAACCCACATCCTTTTTAAAAACGCTCACATTTCTCTCTCAAATGTTTTCATTTTTCTTTCAAGCTGCAATCCATTTTTGGTAACAATTTCCCGGTCCTAAATATCAGATATCCTCTTGCTAGAAGGACGAATAAAAAGCATTTAAATCAGGTTTTCTTATGCCTAATTTTATGCATTTTTATATCTTATAATGTTTAATAATAAAAATATCTTTGTAATTTAAACACAATGGTGGCCCTCTTCCATTAATTATTCAGACATTTTTTGTACACATAATATGGTAAATACAATCAAATTCCTGGACTTTAATATCTGCACAGATTTGGTTAACATAAGCTGTTATATTTTATAAAAATATTTTTGGTTTACTATTTTTAGTATTTTAATTGGTGAATAATTCCTAGATATAAATTATAATGTCTTTGGTATTAGTGATTAAATAATCATTAATTATATGGAACAGTAATTACAAAAAACAATTAAAAATTTTTAATCATGCGCATCTAATGTAGTGTTTATAGCATAGTTAATTTAAAATTCAGTTAGTAGTTAAATTTTGTTCCGAAAAATAATAATAAACCAATGATTGAACTTATTTTGAAAGTCTATGAATTTTTTTAATGGTTGAAACAAATTTTTATATAACTACCGTCATCAATCGCGAATGTATGCTCCCGCATGGTTTTTCCTAGGATTGCCAAAACGTTAAAATTTCAACCAACAAATATTTTTAATTTAAATAAAAACCAGTTGAACTCATAAAAATTGTTTAAAAAGAAATATATCAATCCTCAACCAAAACAGATTTTTTTCAGCCAACCAGCTATACTTTAATAAAAAAAATTTTTAAAGAAAATTTAACAAAATAGTTAAATCATTAACAAAATAAATTAGTTTTCTACCATGAAGATTAATTTTCTGCAAAAAAAAAGAAGAATTTTTTACAAAATATATCGATTTCCGATAAAATAGTCCCATTTTTAACCAAGATTAATTCACAAACAAAATAAAAAAACAATATTATTACAAGTAGAAAAGATCTTGTTCTACATCAAAAAGAGTTGAATTCATCCAAAGAAGTCAATTTTTCAGCAAAATCGTTCAAATATCAAGCAAAACAGATTAATTTTCCATTAAACAGTTACCTTTAACTAAAAAAATTAAATTTCAATTAAAACTGATGAATTTTCAAACATCTGTTAAACTGAATCGCATTATTTCTAAAACTTCACAGAATCATAGAAAATAAACCAAAAATTGTGTTAAAATCTTCATATTTTTCTTCGGTATTTCCAGAAAAGTTTTCCAACATTTTTCAATTCTCGTAAAAATTATTTTTTCAAAATGAAGAATCATTTTAAATTCCCAGGAATTTTATGGAAAATGGTTCATATTTTTAAAGCCTTTCAAAATGCTTAAAAAGCTTAGATATTTTTATTCAAAATCTTCAAAAATTAACATTTTGATTAGAAAGTTATGCAATCTTTTTAAATTTTAAATTAATTTCATTTATTATGAGAATTTTTAACATAGCTTAAGCTTACATAAATTTTTTTCTAGAATTTTGCTTTAAAATCATTTATATTCTTTCTCGAAGTTTCAGGATATCATTTGAAATCTTCTAAATTCCTGTTCAATTCTCTTTTAAAGTTAATTTTTTAACAAAAAATCACGAAATTTTCGCAGAAATAAAAAAATTGCTAATCTCTTAAAACCTTTCAAAATTCTTAAAAAGCTTCTTTGTTTCTAAAGCATCAAGAATCTATATTCTGTTTTAAATTTTCTGAAATCTATTTCTAGTTTTGAAAATTTTTTCAATGTTTTCAACATTTCTAAATATCTTTTGAAATAATGAAGCTTTTCTAACAATTTTTTAAATGTTGAAAAATTAAAAAATTGTCTTAAAATCTTCCAGCTTCTTTTTCGAGATGTTTTGCAATCTTCAAACCTTTAAAGTAATCTTTTAAAATAAAACAGAAATCATTGAAAATTCACCTATAAAATTTTCCGTCGGTACCAACCTTTTTCTCATCTCTTTGAATGTATGAAAATGTTTAGAAATTATAATGTGCTGGCAAAATGTTTGGAACAGAATTATTTCCCAATATTAAAAAATAATTTACCACAAAAATTTTCCCTTTTATCAATAATGTTTAAAAACATTTGGGAATACATTTTATTACGAGAGAAAATGACTTAGCCCCCCCCCCCCACGATGTAATCAACCATAATCATTTGATTGAACCCCTCCTCTCTTGATTACGTGATCATCAACAACACCTGTAAAATAATAATTTCGCTCGGTTCAATGGTTGGAATTCAGAAGACAACTTCAAAATTTTACTAGAGCATTATATAATCAATTATATCATAAATCATAAGTTATAAAAAAATTAAGTTATGGTAATTTCAAACTGCAGAGTAAAAGAACAATTTCGAATTTCTTCCGCCTTCCTTGCTCGATTCAAATGGCGCTGTCATCTCAAGAAGAGATTTATGAAAATAGGAACTTAAACATATGATTAGGTAATCACTGCAAAAATATCCCCTCCCCCATGAAAACATTCGTAATCATGCACATGACCCTCTACCCCCTATTATGATTACGCAATACATGGACGGCCCCTTATTACGAAATTTTTAATTAAAAAATCTATGGTGCAACAAATTTGTAATCTTTATTAATAGATACTTAAACTGAACGCTGTCAGTAAAAGTCACTGAAACCTGGAATTAGAAAACTCGGATGTACGTTATTGATAGAATTGATGGCTTCATTATTTTGATGAAAAAGGCAGTGCTGGCAGTTCAGCGTTACAAAGGGAATGATGACCGCTCTATCAGCACATTAGTTGCATCAGGTTGCGCCATGCGTCCAAATCCAACAGAAATATTTCGTGCGGCCTTGCCTGTTTACATTTGGACTCCCTAGACTTAAGATCAAGGCGCCTGCAAGTCATACCCAAAACCGTTCTTCATTCCAAGTTAAAGTGAACCACTTTTTTTAGACAGGGTTTTCGTATCTAAATTTTAATTCTTAAAAAATCAGTCCATATTAACCACATTAATTTTTTCAATAAAATCTGTTTTCCTGAGATTAGTGAAAATTATAATAAATAGTTTGATTTAAATAAGTATAAATAAAGTACTATAAATTTATCTTCACGTTAAAAACACTTTGAAACGTGATTACTCGTTCAAAAAAGATGCGAGGAACTTTTTAAAAAACGGAATCAAAGCTTATAAGATGCCGCGTGGCATGACAATTAATATAAATATTGTTGATCTTTTGAAGAGAATATACCGCGTGAAAAGTTTTTAAACAAATCCAAGAATATCTCGAACTTTGCATCTGTACTTTAACTTTGTAGTATGGCTTAAGAAAATGTAAGGTACAATCTAAAAAATGTACCAAACCTTCTTTATCAAATTAATTAATTAATTAATTAATTCTCCAGCCAATGAATTTCCTTGAAGTTCCGAACTTTCATACGAACGAAATTTTTACTGATTTGCGTCGACGTATCTCTGCGACAAGTTTTAGTCGGGGGTCACCGTTCGTTAACTCGACGGTTGGAAATTTTTTGTCATATTTTTGGAACTAATGCAGATTTTTGACGATTTATTAAATTAACTTAAAGATAGAATTTAATAGATTATGTCCTGTTAATTTAATTTTTTCCACAAGTTCTTTAAGCGACAGCACGAGTTTAAGTTAAGATTCAAAATCTGAGAAATTCTCGACGATCAGCCGCTCTCGCGACCGAGAACGGTGATCGCCGACTGAAACTTGACGTAAACACGCTTGGAAATTTTTAGCCACATCTCGGAAACCAATCCTCATTTTGAAAGTTTTATTGTATTAAATTAAAAATATGAATTCAAAGACTATTTGGTGTGAATTTCAGATTTTCGTTACAATTTTCCTAGGTGATGCTACGAGTTGAAGTCGCGATACAAAATTCGAGAAATTCTTGATGAAAAAAACAAACTTTTTAAGTGGTATATTTTCTTAAAAAAAACAGCAATATCTGTATTAGGGATTATTCGACGTGTAATTTCTTTAGCTTTTGAAAGGTTTTTTGAAAAAACAGTTACTTGCTTCTTTTTTTAAATCAAGTTTCAAAGCCAGCAATAGTTTTTAGTTCCGCTTACACTAGCCGTACAGAGAAAAATATAAGGTCGATTCCGGCCATCCAGCTGTGTAAACTGACTATGTTTGAAAGTAAACTATAGGACAGCCTTCTAAATGGCTTTCGCGACTATATCAAGAAGGTTAAAAAAAGAGGTTGAAATTGCTACTCTCAAAGAGTTGACTTGATCATCTCTGATGATCGAATTGATTATCCCATTTTTTTCTACCTAAAAGACATGAAATTTCACGGTGACAACAAATTTGATAGTTAAGCATCGAGTGATGCCTTTCTCCTTAATCCCTTGGAAGCATCAAATTTAAGTTGAAAATTCAAAATAGAAAACTTAATTCACTTTCCACTATGTGATCTCGTATGCATTCCACTCTTCACGCATGTTCGAAATATCGGAAACCAGTTTAAACTTTTTAGAAATATGTTTAAATTCAATAAACAGCAAATACGACACTTAACGGCTCAATGACATTCCCTAACTCCGAAAATGGTCTCGGCCTTCTAATTTTCAAGTGCGTTATTGACGCGCAAATATTGGTCCTCCGCGACGGGTCATCTGCTCCTCCCAGGATGGTCAAGGTGAGTGAAAATAAGATAATCGTATAGACCATCACAGAAGGATACCTTGATTATCCTAATAGTGAATCTGATATAAATCTCTACATTTTGACTCTCCAACTTTAATCATCCATCTTTCTCCGCGCGCTAAGTCTCTCCGCTCCACTTTTACAACTTATTTTTTGTTATCCCTTTTTAATTACGAACCAATTTTCGTTCCCTTTTTTATAATACAAAATCCGACGCCCACTTGTTGGAAAAATTTCGTGGTAAGAAAAGATGACCTCATAAAATCGAATTCAGTACAGCTTCGCACGATTTTTGATGCAGAAAGTCGGATTTCACTGGAAGGCCGTTAAAAGTTATGCAGAAAGAACCTCGAGGCAGGAGAAATGTACCGTTTCACCTCGATCGGAAACAATAACGTAACATTTATGCCTCGAGCAAGATATAATCTTAACAATGAATCAGGAAGACTATTCTCGGTATCGACTTTGTACTTGCAGGGAATTCGGATTTCCGACCAATCGCGACTCTCGAACTTCTTCTCGATCCGTAAAGCGATTGGGGAGCGAACAAGTCCCGTTTTGAGGGCGAATTCGGATGATCTCCCGGATGACCTTCCAGAAAACCTCCATTCGTCGTCTGATCGCATCAAAACTTATATCCTACAGATATATATATATATATATATATATATATATATATATATATATATATATATATCTGTTGTGGA
>JAWWLR010000149.1:15562832-15573427 GCA_035041075.1 Acraspis erinacei | reverse complement strand
GTGAACGGATAGTATGTAATATTCTCTTATATTCTCATCGTTAATATCTCTGGAAGAAACCATTCTTGAACGTACAGTTTTTCCTGTCTTTCAATGTGCAGAAATGATGAAAAATGTATTAAGAAAAAGTGGAAAAATACTCTTATTCTTTGAAAATATAAGCGATGACAACCACCTTGTTAAAGATCAGCGACTTCTGCAAGTTTGCAAAGTATTCCAGACCTGTAGCAATAGCAAGACTGGTCTTCAATTTCCATTTGGAATGATCATGGTACTGTTAGTAGACAACGTATGTAGTAGTTGAAATCCTGATCGGCCTGACGTTCAAGGGACATATTTAGCGGGATCGGATTGTCCCGTTCTCGTCGCGTTTTCTACTAACACGGGATGAGACTCTGGAATATCCTGAGAATGTTCCGAGGATTTATTGTGCGGGTTTGCTAGCCATCCCGTTAGGCTAATACAATAGGACCCCTCCTAGTAAATCCTCTTGTGGTGAGTTCCGAGTTGAGCATCAAGGAAAGCCCTTGACTCTCAAGTTTTCTTTGTAAATCGCAAATTAACAAAATCTAACTGTTTTAGTTTCACATAAAGGGGAAACATTTCAATACTCAAAGTTTCTCAAACTTTTTTTTGCATTTTCTGGAGTGCAGTTGCCACACCACCATATAATTTTTCTTAATAAAAGAAACTTCATTTTCAAAACTCCCTGATTTTTCCCTGACCAATTATACATGTTTCCTGGCCATTAATATACTTGAAGATCAGAATTCTAATCATGCAACATATTGAGACACCACTGTCCAAAATACTCTAAAAACAGGGGAAATAATTCAGCCAAAAAAGACTTTCTACAAAAAGAGATAAATTTTCAACCCCTAAAGGCAAATTTGGAACTAAAAAGTTTCGTTTTCAAGCTAAAAATTCGAATTAAAAAAAAACGGTTGACTTTTAAACACGAAAAGCTGAATTTTCAGCAAAAAATTTCATTTTTATTCAAGAAAGATAAATTATAAACTAAATGGTCGTATTTCCAATGAAAAAAATTTAAACTTCAACCAACAACAGTTGAATATCTAACCAAGCAGTTAAACTTTTTAGCCATCATGAAGAATTTTTTAGAAGACACTTGCATTTTCAACGAAAAAGTTAATTTTATATAAAAAAAATCTAACTTTAATCAAATAGATAGATTTGTAAACAAATAGCTGAATTTTTCACCTACAAAGATGAATTTTAAATCAAATCGTCGAATTTTCAAACAGTTCCGAATGGTTTCAAATAGCTGAATTTTAAACAACAAAAATTCGCTTTGAACAAAGACAGATGATTTTTCAATCAATCAAAATGGATATCATGTTTGAACCTGAAGATCAGGAAAAATTAAGGCCTTTCGTAAAAACCAAAATTATCAAAACATGAGTTAATTACATTTCAATTGCCCAACTCAATTTTCTTATATAATTTGAAAAAAAGTTGACAATAATCCGTTAATATTATCAGTAATAAAGGAAACATTCAAGTGCTTAATATAATGCAAAAACTCTCAACTGGAATTGAAGATATCATCCGATGTTCTTTTTTTAATTTCTCATCATGCCCGAACGAAGCTAATGCACCCTATTCAAATTCTATTTATGAATATTTGACCAAATTTTAATTTATCTCAGCCGGCTTTAAACAATAGGAAGGTCACGCGAAGCAACTAGTTGTCCGTACGACCGGCAGTCAAGTGCAGGGATCCGTTCAAAACTTTTGTTCCATTTCATTAGTGACAAAAAAAAAGATTTTTTGTTAAGCTTTGAACTTCTATTTCTAGCTTTGGAGGAAATTAAATAATATCAGAAGGTAAATTAACGTTTTGACTAACAATGATATTGCTTAAATGGCAGTAACGAAATGGAACGGAAGTTTCGGTTGGCTCCCTGATCAGGTGTCCTTCTAAGTTGCTTTTATTATGAACAAATTATTACTATACATTTTTTACAGTATAAGAAGCTTAGGAATACACTTGACTGTCAGTCATGCAGGTGGTGGCTTGCTTCGCGCGACCTTCCTATTTATTGTCAGGGGACTAGATCCAGTTGAGAACAATTAAAATGTTTTAAAACATCAGTAAATCGATCTTTAATAGTCTGCATTACCTCATTCATCACCTGGCCATGTTTTTATCATTTCAGTTTTTATAATAGGTCTTAATCTCATAATAATGAAAGGGTCCCTTACAGATAAAGTAAACTCGCCTCCTGTTCGCATCGGGGTGCCTGCCTCGGCTGCCACGGTTAGGGTGCATCCCCCTGCCGTCGGTTATAATTTGATAATCGTTGTCACTATCAATATAGTGGGCTACTTCTTCGTACAAATTTGAAAGTCTGAAAATGATACTTTTTGACCAGAAATCGGGTCTCTCCTGGCCCACCCTGGTCAGACTAATTTGCAGAGGGGTGGTAAAAAGAACACTTTATCATTAGAAGAAACAAGGGAATCTAGAGAAAGGGATGAGGTATCTGGGCTTTGACCCGGTTTATATAGTCTAGTGAAGCGAAGGTGGATAGGTGGAAAGGGATGACCGGATATCGTGGAAAGTAGACCCTTCCTCGTTTTGACCTTAGCGTCGATGGAAACGGCAATCGCTGTGCAAGAAGAAGAGTATATACCCCCGTCACCTGCGCTGCTGAAAGTTCACTGGAGAGGGAAAAGCAACTGTAAGGAATGGAATGGACTGGCGAGGAGTAAAGCTAAAGGCATCGGCGATCAGTGACCGTGCACCCTACCTTCCCCGCGATCACCGCCGCCATCTCCAAGACAGCTTTCAGCAGCAGAAGCGTCGGGATAACCTTTTTAGCGTGTCGTTATTCGAACGCTACTTATATCGCCGTGAATGTAATACCAATTCCACTTGAGCTCACTGACGTATTAACAGAACCGCCAGCGAAACTTTTCAAATGACATCGTCGGCAATGCATTGCCAATCTAGTGATCTACTGATGCATCAACAGATATTCAGGTGATCGATTTTTGAATCAAGAGACTCACAAAATGTTATCGGGACGACTTTTCAAATGTTTTTATACTAAATGTATTGTGGTAACATTTCTGCATGGTTAGATGAAATAAACAAGTAGTCCAAGGATGCCTAAAGATGATTTGTCGAGAATTAAGTTTAGGGCGTTTAGTTGAATGTGACTGAAATGAAAGTTAAATCAACTGAATTTGAAAAATAAAACAGAATTAAGATGAACTTGAAGTATAGATATGGAACAGGATTCAAATGGATTCACGATCAACTGATGACCATTCAAAATCAATTATAAGAGTGGATTAAAAGATTTAAAAGAGATGCTCTCAAGCGACTGCAAATCAATTAAACTGAATTCAAAGAATTAGTTACACTGAATCCAAAGTTCTCAATTGAGTACAAGGTAAATACTGATGCGAAGTACTATGGGTGTATCATTATGAATGAATTTACGTGTGTTCATTTTATGAGCACTTACCTTCTTCTTCATATGGGCATACAATAAATTTGCTTCCTCATAGAAAAAAGTGACAGTTTCAATATTCTTATATGGCAATTAAATTATATGGATTACTTCAAATCGTTATATAAAATGTAATTTTTTTGTATTTACTTCCGATAAACCAAAAATGTTATTTTCAGAAATTCAGAATCCATCAGTAAAGGGTGCGGTTCGTTAATGGGTCAATCAAAGCGTCTCGAAAACACGAAAAAATACACCATATATTTTATTGTTGTATCTCCGATATCAAAAAGAAATGTTCTCCATATGTACAAATCAAACATTTTGTTAGAATACTTAAAAAAACGTAATTGGTAGATCATGGAACGTCATGAAAGATTCTTCAATAGGTCGATGAGTCTTGAAATCGCGAAAAAATAAAGAAGATGCAGAAATGTTATATTTCCAATATCCAAAAAGTTTTCCTCATATAAAATAAGTAAATAATTTTATTTGAAAATTAAAAACGGTATTTGACGGTCATGGAAGGTCAAAAAAGTGTTTTTAAAAGGTCAATCGATTCGTCTCAACGGTACGAACAAATAGATTTATTTGTTTAACTGTTGTATTCCCGATATTTAAAAATTTCCCTAGTATAATAGAGAGAAATAATTTATTCTTTTAAGGGCATGTGATATTTCGTCGTGTGGTCAATCGGGTACAGTTCCCCTTCCCCCTGATTTTTTTCAACAAAAATGAAAATGTTTAAAAACTGAATTCGGAGATGCTATAAAATATCATAACGGACGTCCCTCGACTCTTTTTTTGAGGGATAATAACACAAAAATGTATTGTGCTAAATAAAATTTGTATGCTTGTCCATTATTTTGAGGTTGGTTTTTTCAATTTTTCGCCACTTGGAATCTAGCCCTGAAAAAAATCGATACTAATTCCTAACCGCCAAACAAGTTAATCAAATTTAGCAAAATAAAATTTTTTGAATTAACCCACAAAAAAACTGTGGAGGGCCGTCCGTTAGCATATTCGATATCATTTCCCAAAATTTGAAGACAAAATATTCATTATTCTAGAAGAAAATAAGGGGGAATCTGAAACTGGTAAAATCGATAATTTTCTAAGTATTACATGCCCTTAATTTATAAATCGGTATTACTAGTTCATCAGAGGCCATGGAGAGTTCTTCAGAATAGGTGATTTAACGCGTCTCGAAGACGTGAAAAAAAATATCAGGACAGTATTATGGTATTCCTACTATACACCAAGGTTTTATCATATAAACAGCAAACCCCCTTTTTTAAACTTCATAAATCGGTGCTACTTTGGGTTATACGAGATTGAACGATAGGTCGCTCGATGCATCTCAAAGACGGAAACAAATACATCTTATACTGTATTGTTACATGTTTAATATCATAAAAATTTTCATCCCATAAACATGACAAATAATTTTGTTTAAAATGTTAAAAAAAGTATAAGTAGGCTATGGAAGGGCGTCTTTAACATGTCAATGTCAACATGTCAACACGTCTCTAAGACGCGAACAAACACATTATTGTATTATTATATTCCGAACAACAAAAAACTTTTCTCGTAAAAACCAGGTAATTTTTTTCAAATTACTAAAAGGGAGAAAAAACCTCTTCTATCTGGCCAATCTAACTCAAAATCTTACCACGCCTGGAATTCAATTAAAGAAAATTTTCTAATTTTCAAACAAAAAAGATTAAGGTTCCGCCACAAAAAAAATGTATTTTCATCCAAATAGTTGATTTTTGAAGAAAAAAAAACAATTTTCCACCAGTGGCATTTACAACAAAATAGATGAAGTTTCCAATAAAAGAGACTTTTTTTATCAAAATTGTTAATTTATAAACCCGATTTTTTTCTTCAAATTACTAAAAGCGAGAAAACCCCTCTTCTATCTGTCCAACCTAACTCAAAATCTTTCCAGGCCTGGAAATCAATAGAAGTATGTCAAAAAAGTAGATTTGAAAATATATAAGGTCATTACAAGCTTTCTTTTATGATAAAGCAATTAGATTGAATGTAAGTGAATGCATATAATAGCTAATTCAATTAACATCAATATAAATCAATTTAATTGACATTAAATTCGAATAAATTCAACGCTAATTCAATTAAATGATATAAATGAAATTTAAGGTACATAAAAATGCATTCAATTAATCATACAAGTGAATGAAAGTGAATCAGAAGAAAATTAAATTGAATTGAAAGAAAATTTCAATAATTTCAACAAAACATGATTGAAAGAAGATGAATTCGAAATGCAAGGAAGTCGATTCCAGGTGAATTTATGGTACTGAAATAAAAATCATCTCCATTTAATTCAATGTGAGTTGAAGTGAATCGAAACTTAACCCAACTGAATTCAATATACATTTCAGTGAATTAAATTGAAATTAAATTGAAAGGGACAATGTTAATAGTGAGTGAAAACGTAATCCAATTAATTTAAGGTTAATTAAACTGAATACATCGTCAGTTCTATTAAGTAAAAGTGAATGTAAAGATCAAATTCTATTGTTGAATCCACTGACTTTATACGCAAATTAAATGGATTCAAAGTTGGTTCACGTGAATATAAAATGAATTCAACTGAATTCAAAGTAATTTCCAGGGAATTAAAGTTATTTAATGGAGTTCAAATTAAAGTTAAATCATATTTAAGTGGATTTAAGTGAATTAAAATGCAAGTCAATTAAACGTTATTTCGAATAATTTAAAAAAGAATGAACTACACCACATTCAAAGTCAATTGAAGTGAATTTAAAGTCAATTCAACTATATTGACAGAAAAGAACCTTATTCTTTTTGGATATATTAGGTAGAAATCGGCATTAAAAGATCAAAAAGGGCAATCAAATGTTGTAGACGTTGAACAGTTACATAACATTATAAATACATCATTAATATATCTTACTTTTATTGAAGACTTTAGAATGATAAATGGATAAAGGCCACCTGAATCGTATGTTTTTTTAGTTTTTTCATTTGTTATTTAGGTACCAACTTCAAATTGGTCTGTATCCAGTTGAAATTCTGATATATTCAATTGCTTCGATCAATATTTTTTTCAATCCTGATGTTTTCCAATATTTCTAAATATTTATATTAAAATTGTTTAATTATTCCAATATTCATAGGGAAATCATTTTTCAATATAAAACCCAAAGTATGGAAGAAATAAACCAGATATTAGTTTTAAAATTCATCCACGAATCTTAAAAGCTGTTTATTACTTTCGAAGTTGTTAATACCTGAATAAATCAAGATAATAATTAACACCTTTTAAGGAATACGAGTACCCACTTGTAGTCATCGAAATCTTTTGAGCCCGCAACGATTCATCGCATAATTTGATTACCTTTCCCCTAATTAAAATGAAACATTTTTATTATATTTCACCGATAAAAAATATCCTTGAAAGGAAATCTTCAAAAGGTTTCATGAATACGACAGTGTAGTATTCCAGATTCAGCTGAGGCTGCAAATAAAAAAATGTATCCCTTCATTACAGGCCAGAAAAAATTACAGCATGTCAAACCTAAAGATTTTTTCATTTTAATTAATCAAAATAAATCTGAAAATTAAAGCTTTTGAAAAGGGAAATACATTCTTTTAAATAAAATTAATATATAGGTACCATATTCAATTCAATATGAAGGGCTTTAAATTCTTCAAATTTCAAGTAGAAATATATTGCATTTTCAACACTAAAAGAAATCAATTTTCAAACCAAATACGAATTTGAAAAAAGTAATGAGTTTTTAAGTTCAAAAGTTGAATGGTTTAGAAAATACTTGGCTTTATCACAAAATAATTAAATTTTTAACCAAATAACTGAATTTTCTATCAAATGGTCGAATTTTACAACAAAAAAGGTTCAACTTCAAACAAAAACAGTTGCAATGTCAACCAAATAGTTGAGTTTTCAAACAGAAAGACTTTGTCTTTCAATCAAATAGTTGCATTTACAAACTTGAACTTTCGAGCTAAGAAGAAGAGCATATTTTAGCAGACAGTTGGTTTTTCGACCAAAATATATGATTTTTGAACAAAATTATTTGATTTTTAAGAAAATAGTTGAATTTTCAATCAAATATTCTAATTTTCAAACAAAAAAGATTTAAGTTCAGCCACAATAAATTGTATTTTCATCCAAATAGTTGATGTTTGAAAAAAAAATAATTTTCAATCAGTGGAATTTACAAAAAAATAGATGAAGTTTTAATTAAAAGGAACCAATTTTCATCAAAATTGGTGAATTTTAAACACGATTGTTGAATTTTCAATCCGAGAAGTTATTCTCTAACGAAAAATGAGGACTTTTCTTTCATAAAACATTAATTTTTAATTTAAAGAAAAAGAACTGATTTGTAACCAAATAGTGGGGAATTTTAAAGTCAAGAAGTAAATCTCTAGCTAAAAAGGATGACTTTTCTTCCATAAAACATCAATTTTTAATTTAAAGAAAAAAATAATAATTTGTAACCAAATAGATGAATTTTTAAACCAAAAAGTAGGTTTTTAGATGAAAGTTGAATTTTTAACAACGAAGTTCATTCTTAACCAAAAAAGATGATTCTTCGAGAAAAAAGAATGACTTTTTAACAAAATAGTTGAATTTTCAACGAAATAATTCAATTTGCAAGAAAATAGCTGATGTTTTAACGAAAACGAATTGACATTCAACCAAAAAAAGTTTCATTGATAACAGGGGGAAAAAAGGAATTAAAAAAAAAGGGACAAATAACAAAATAGAGAAAAGAGTGCAGTTTGCAACTAAAATTTAATATCTTGGCTTTTTTACTCGATAAGTATTTTTGCAGATATTCTTTATCTTTACGTAGGTATTATTATGATCCACTGCTGATGGAATTAAAACAGGCAAGGAATGTCTATATATTTGAAAGGATTTAAGAAAATTGTTAAGTTTTCAAGGGAATTTATAGGATTTCAACAGAATTCAAAGGTTTTTAATAAATTTAAGTAATTTTCAAGAAATTTCAACAATTTTAAGAGATTTCAACGATTTCAAGGGACTTAAAAACGTTAAGATTTTAAAGTGCAATCTTAATTTTTTTTAAATTAATGAATTTAAAAAGATTTAAAAATTGTTAAGGGGTTTCAAAGAATTCCGTCGATTTTTTTTTAATGTCAACGAATTTCAAAAAAAGGTGTCCAGGATATCAGTAATATTGTAAAGATTTCAAGGAATTCCAAAGAATTTCTAGAGAACTTTAAGAAATAAACGAAATAAAATTACAATGGCCTTCTAGGGATTTTAACGGATTTCAGGGATTGCAACAACAAAAACTTTTATTTTACTAAATTGGGCTAAGAATTACTATATGAATTCAATCATAAACAGTGATAAGTTAAGGCTGCATCCAACTTTATTAGAAGTAGTTGAATTTGCTTGGACGTTTGGACAGGGGACAGGAAAACTGCAGAAACCCGACTCCCGAATAACGTTATTTTTTAAAAGTCAGGTTTCGAAGCTAAACATTCGGCCAAAACCATTAAATGCACAAAATAGTCCGAGTGCTATCCGCGTTCGAAATAGCTTGAAATCTGAACTTTTCCCGAGTCGATATTCACCACACAGCTAATGCTGTCAGTTTAGGGGATGCAAAAAGATTGAAGAGTTTCACAAGAATTTTTAGAGAATCTCCACAACAGATTTCAGGACTTTCTGAAGGGATTTCATCAGATAAAAAGAATAGTTAATCCCTAGATTTAACATTTAATAAATTACATGATACTAATTTACTACTACTTTTCAAAATCTACTGTTGACACTATTTTTAATATCTCAAATGAGTCCAAGGCTAGTTACGACTCAACGCGTAGGTTTGTTTTCTACTTTGATTAAAGAAAAAAGTAAAAAATTGAATGCTGAATAACTTGTTCAGTTAAATTATCTATTCAAACTCGCAAGATTACATTCTCGAATGAAAAATGAGATTAAAAAAGTGAGATTCACAGCATGTATGTGGCGATGGGAGGCGTTAAAGCTAGAATTCGTCGACAGGTAGGAAAATCGAAATCATTTACTAAAGCGATTAGTCGGTTGATACGGCGGATGCGGTTGATGCGGATGATACGGATGATATCAAGGGGATCAAAATAAGCATTTGAAGGCAAAGCAAGTTTTCTTCGATTCGCTGGAGTCTTGGGGTTTAGTAGGCCTTAAGTAGCGCCCATTCCTGACGGGAGGTCGGTGTCTCCACGGGATACCACTTAACGTGTCCCTATCTCGAATAGTAACGTTAATACGTTTAATCGTTTACACCTCAAGTGTGAAGGCTCCAGTGGATAGTGAGGAATGACTTATAACCATAACCTTAAAAACACCAGGTCTTCGAAGAATTGAATGGAACAAAAGCGATGATACAGCACTCGACGTTTAGTACTCTTTATAATAATAATAATCACTAAATAGCTTTTAAATCATTATACCCAGCCAATTTCATTTGAAAAGATCGAGCGCGTGCTTCCCATCCAATAAAAATGATTTATAAATAGAGAAAGTGACGGGCTAGTATAAACAGTTTATACAACTCTAGATCAATGAATAATGATTAACTACAATTGAGCGGTTGCATGCAATTCCAGGGCTGCTACAAAACAGCAATTTTTTGGTTTCTCTGCACATTCTAAATTTCTCCTTTATATGTAAAACCAATATCTTCCACATGCGTACAGTACATGAATTTTCAAACAAATAGTTGACTTTTTAATTCAAAAATATACATTTTAAATCAAAAATTAAAGAATACATTTTTAGTTATAACCATTAATTTTCAAATTAAAAAAAAATGTAACCAAAGTGATGAATCTTCAACAAAAAACAAGCGAATTTTCAACAACAAAATGTAATAGTTGATACTTCCACTAAAAAAAATATTTTAATTTTCAATAAGAAACAGTTCAATTAAACATAAACATTAATAACGATATTTACAAACAAATTAATGGTACTACAATGGGCTCTCCAATCCCACCTTTTTTTGCAGATATCGTAATGGATGATTTGGAAGTGACATGTCTAAACAAATTTAAAAAAATCTATGATTGTGTTCCTCT
>JAWWLR010000149.1:15514091-15531629 GCA_035041075.1 Acraspis erinacei | reverse complement strand
AAATTGAAGTTTGACTGTAATTTCAAGCCTCACAGTCCCTATGGGATAAAATATAGGAAAAAAGGGTACTTTTGGTCAAGCTCATAGGGTACTTTTTTCGTGCTTAAAGGTTAACAAATTCAGGATCAATTCAGAAGATTTCAAAACAATTCAATTTATATTCAAAATATTTCAAATGAATTGGAAAAAATCAACAAAAAATCCATTGATTTCCGTAAAATTGGAATGAATTTGAAGGAATTTAAGATAAAAGCGAAGAATTTTATGAAATTCATTAAAAATTCAACGAGAAATAAAAAAAAAAGAAATCAGATGAATTTGAAAAAACTTGATTAAATTCAGTAATTTGTAAATAAGCTTAGAAAAATTCAACAGAGCTTAAAGAATTTGATGAAATGCCTAAGAATTTAAAGTGAGGTTCATAGATTTCAGGGTCAATTAAATAAAAACTTTTAAAAATTATCGAATTAAGTTGAATTACGTGAATTTAGAAGCATTCAAGTAATTTTTAAAAAATCAAGAGAATTCCAAAGAATTCAGAGCGAATTCCCAAAAAATTCAAATCTCTTCAAATCTTTGAACCCCTACTAATTTCTAACACGCGAAGAGAGTAGTGACTACAAAACAATTCAAGTGCAATTCAAAATAATTCAAATGAATTAGAACAATTTTACGAATCGAAAAAAATGTGATTTATTACAATAAATGTTGAGGGAATTTAGAAAAATTTGAAAGACATAAGAAGAATTAGATGGAATTCATAAACATTCAAGCTGAATTTAAAAAGCAATCAAGTGAATTGAAAAAATTCAAAAATATGGAAAAAGTAATTGAATTGAAAAGAATTGACTAAATTTAGAAGAATTTAAAAGAAGTTAAAAGGATTTAGGATAAATTAATAAGTATTCAGCCCGAAATCTAAATGAATTGCAAAAATATTTGAAACCCCTTTTAAATCTACGACAATCTACAAAATGCCTCATGTCTAGTGAAAAATTCTTTGGAATGCATTAAAATATTTAAAAACCTTAGAAATCCCTTGAAATTGTATAAATATCTTGAAAATGCATTGGAATAATTCATATAAATTAAATTAAATTTAAATAAAAATGTTTCAGTCGTGCAAAGCCTTCAAACTACTGAAATAAACAAAAAAATTCTGGGAATATTTTTTTATTTCCTAAAATATTTCGAATCCTTTGATATCTTTTGAAAGCCTTTAAAACTTTTTAAAGCCTATGAAAACGTCTGGGAATCTTTAAAAATACCCTCAAGTTTTTTAAATCCTTTTGAATCCCATTAAATTACTGAAATCAATCAAAAATGTCTTTGGATTCTTTTAAAATAACCTAAATTATTTAAAATCCTTTAAATTCCTTTTTTTAAAGCTCTTGAAGATTCCAAGGAATTTGAAAAAAAATCCATTAAAATAATTTAAATGCTTTGATAATTATATCAATTGTTCCTCAGGATAAATTAAATTAAAAAAAAAATTAATTAAAAAAAATCCATTAAATCAAGCGGAATATATTAAATTTAAAGAAATTCAAGTGAATTAAAAAATTCAAGTGAATTCTTAACATTCAAGAGAATTCCAAAGAATTTACGATAAATTAATAAGAATTCATGGTGAATTCAAAATCTCTTCAAAGCTTTAAAACCTTCTAAATACCTCACTTCCCATGAATAAATTCTTTAAAATCCTCTAAAATACAAAAAAAAAACCCTCAAAATTCGATGATGATATTTTCTAAATCATGGCAAATGTATTAAAATATACTGAGAGCTTTAAAATTCCTCAAAAACACTGAAATCCTCGGAAATATTATAAAATAACGTGAAATCTTTTTTAATATTCTAAAACCTCATAGGTCTTGTAAAATCGTTCCATACTTTCAGAAATTCTAGAAGATTCTGTATCCTAAAATATTTCAAAAGCTTCAAAATCAATTCAAACTAAAAAAAAATGTTTAAAATACCCTAATATCTAAAAAACTCCTTCAAATTTTTGAAATCTATTAAAAATTTCTCGGAATCTTTAAAAATTCCCTGAAATATTACAAGGTATTCAAGATAATTCTAGAATAGGTGAAAAGTGACTTTTTGTGATTTTTCTATTGGAAAAAGGGACTAATAGTGACTGTGTGCTAAACATTTTTATTTTTTACAGTTACTTCTCACGGAAATTCTCTGATTTTTTTCAAAGTGCATGGCTCAAATAGGTTTCCTAATAGGGACCAAATCTTGAAAATAAGGGTGCTTTAGGGACCTTAACTGAATATAGGGTACAATAGAAGATATAGGTCTGTGAGGCCTGTAATTTGAATACAGTAGAAACTCGCTTATCCGAGCTATTGTGGACCGGTCCCAACTTGGATAATCGGGAAACTGGAATAAAATGGAATTTTAAATCAAAATAAAGTCTCATAGTATAATAAACTTAAAGTAATATTCAATTTGTAGAATTAGTTTTTTTTAAACTCTTATAGATAATTTATTTTACATATGCCATGATGTATCTTTATTTGACAGCGATCCACACATTTCTTAACGTAGAGAGTATTTAGATTATTAAACAATCAGAGCAGAGATTAAGGAAGATCTGCTCTGGTTGGTTAAGACAAGTTCATATGTATGAATAATGCATAAGGCTCGGATAATACAGACTACTATTGCGCTATAGCTCGTATAAGACGGGTCAACTATTTTTGTTGCGAACTCGGATAAAGCGGGCTCGGATAAGCAAGGTTCTACTGTACTCCAATGCCTTTTTGTGTGAAAGCAATGCTTTTTAAATTAACAACCCCTTCAGTCTTATTCAACTGAATTGTGAAAAGAAGTTGGTTTTAGCTTAATAGCGTATATCACTCTGAGATCCATATTTCATTGACTAATTGGTGGGGCCGATCCGCCATGTCTTTTAGCGTGTGGAGCATCGAAAAGTGGACGTGTCCAACTTGGGCTAAATGCCTGCTAACGACGAGTGAGTTGAAGTTTACAACCTATTCCCGTGATATTTTTCAGTCAATAGTGACACTCGACATGTTCGAAGCGTAACGTAAACGTAAACGCAAACGCAAACGTAAACGTTAACGCAAACGGCGAGTTGAAGAATCGTTTGAGTAGGATGGCACGTCGCGTCTTGCCGGTCGGCCGGCTGGCCGGGAAAGGTAAACGAGCGAGGAGGAGAAAGAAGAGGTGAGGCAGCAGAAGGAGGAGAAGAAGACAGACAGTGGTATATCCGGTACTTGAGAGCTGGAGGTGTTGCGTGCGAGTTAACGAGCTAACGACGATGAGCGGGCGCGATTTTCTTTCCTATCAACCTCCATCTACTTCTCACCACCCCAGCCCAACCCGACCCGATGCGATGTGGATGCACCAGCACCATACGGTCCCTCACTACTATACCTTGCTTGCTCTACGAGTACTCGCCGTATATAATCCCATAGTCCTATACTGATTGCGAGTTTACTCCATAGATGAATAGACTGCCATACTACATCGCCAACCGCGAATCCTCCACTCCGAGCTTCTGCACTTCCCACTTTCAACAATAATCAACACTGTCACGGCTCATCCAATTTTCCATCAATCTAAGTGCTTGTTTCAAATCAAATTTCATAGTATCACAGAACAAAAACTAAAGTTAAATTTTCTTTCATGTAAAATTTTCCGCGTTTAAAGTTTACATGCTATTTGGCGAAAGTTTATCATACCAAGGTGGCCGTTTTAATCAAAGAAAAAAATTCCCGGTCATTTCCCGATATTTTACCGGTTCGCAAATATTTTTCACGGTGAATGAAATTTAAAAAATTACACTCTAATTTCAAAACGTTTTCCATTTGAAGCGATAAAAACTGAGCGGCTAATTAAAGCACTCAAAGTGGAACTCTTAAATTTTAAACTTTTAAAATTAAAGTTTATCCGATTTTCATTCAAACAATTTGTTTTCAAATGCTCAATAATTTATACGTGTAAAATAGAAGTTTTTCTACACTTTTTAACTGAAAAATTTCAAATTAAATGCATTCGGTTCCAAAAATATAAATACAAGTTATCATTTTCAATGCTCTAAATTGAAGAAGCAGTCAACGCACTAAATTTTTTTCAAAATCTTAATTTACATATTGTTTGAACTTTTTTTAAATTTTAAATTATTTTTTAAATTTTTTCAGAACTTCTAAACATTCTTTAAAATTATAAGAATGTTTCCTTACATTTTTTATGCTACAAAATTGAAAAAAAAAATTCCTTAAAATTCTTTCAAAATTTTTAAAAAGCTTCAAAACTTGTTCGAAATCGGCCAAAATCTATATTTGATTTTTTAAATTAGGCCGTGCACTATTTGCATGAAAGTTTTGGTACAAATAGCCAAATTCAAAACTTCTAAAAATTTCTTCAAGTTTTTGATTTTTTTCTGTGAATAACAGGTGTTTAATTGTTCTTTATATATAGTAATTCAAGAATTTGACTTACAAATTAATTTTTTTTTAATAGAACAATTAACCCTCAGAGGCCACATGGGTGCAAATCGGGCAGGCGAAAATCTCAAATGTCCCTCTCTCCCAAAAAAGGTTCATTTAAAAATTGTTCTATTTTATGTGATAATTCAATTTAACGTTTTTGTTAATAAAATATTTGAATTGTTGAGGAAATTGTACCCCGAAAACATATGGTTTTATTTTTATTTAAATTAAAATTAAAAGACTGTACATTCGAATTAAAATCCTGACAACCAGATTTGCACCTGTATGGCCTTGGCATTACTGGAGAGAGGTATGGCCTCTGAGGGTTAAAATGGCAAAGATCAGATATTTCTAAATATTAAGAAATTGTTCCTTTTTCTTCATTAAAAAACGTCAAATTGAATGGTTTAACATAGAATATTTTAGACTGAAATAATATTTGAAAAATAAAAACCTTTGGTTATGAATATATTATTTTGAAGATATTTCAAAATTGGAAATATTTTATAAATTTTCAATCGAGGTTTTACATTTGTTTAACTAATAAGACGTTTACATTCTTAAAGTAAAAGTTAAATTTAAAAATCAGTAATTAATTTATATTCACAATTTATCAACTAAAAATTATTTTATCAAAAAACTTCCGTGTTTAAATGCTTCTAATTATTAATTGTTTAAGTCCTTAAAAAAATTAAAAATATAAAATGGAACATTTTTTAAATTAAAGATTTTTGAATTACGCATTCTGAAATTCTCATACCATAATTGAAAAAGATCAAAATTTAACTAATTATTTGAAAAACGGTTGAAATCAAAGTTGAACAGATTTTTTCTAAAAATGTTGTAAAATTCCCGGCCAAATATTAAATTGACTGTCATTTCCCGGTTTTTCTCGGTCTCATGAAATTCCCGGTCATTTCCCGGGTTTCCAGGTTTCCCGGTCCAGGGGCCACCCTGTATAAGAGGGAATAAAAGCTGTCATCCTTAAATAAAAGCTACGTCCTTAGCAGCAATCAGAAAAAAACGACAAAATATGAGTGAATTCGAGCTCTAAATCAGACCACTAGACTTAAAACAACTATCTTATGTTTTCGAAAAAAAAATTGGAATCAAATTAATGTTAAGGTTAAAGCATTAATACCATTTATAATACGATAAATAAGTTGTATCTTTAATTTATTTCAGAATTAAATTGAGTTTATATATTAATAATTAAAAATCAATCCTAATATACAAGTACCTATATTTCAAATTTTAGTTTAAAAAATAGTTTCTTGAATCAAATGTCAAGACGGAAATTCCTATCTCACAAATTGTGAACTATGGTTAAGACCATAGTGAATATGGCGACTTTTCATCTGGCTGTCAAATTTTCAGTCACAAAAATATATTTTCATTTGTCCGCGATAGGTGCAATTATTTAAAAAATAAAAAAATGGTAATAATTTCAAGGTTATTTAAAAACACTTTTTCCTGATTTCTAGATCGGTTTCACGCATACATCCATGTTCTCCGCACTGCTGTCAACTACATAACAGACGACTGTTCTTCACTAAAAAATTATTCCGAGGCAGTTTAAAAACTCGAAATTATCTCAGTTTCATATAAAGTTTATTCGATAAGGTTAATTTCTATTGCAGCAAATCCTTCAACTGAAATCGATTGTTTTTTCTGTGATAATATTTATTCCAGGTGTAATCCTTTCTAATATCCTCAAATGAAAAAATATTCATGGAAATTACATATAGGGCTATAATGATTTTTATGTAATGAATTTCTTATAACTTTTAATGATTCTAGAAAAACATTGTAGAAAATCAGTATCAAAAAATAAGTATAGAAATAAATAATGTTACAATATTGAAAGACTTGATGCAACAAAGAGAGAAACTAAAAAAAATATTAGTTTTTTTATTTAATGTAGGATTTGAAATTACTTCAAGGGATATTAAGTAATTTGACAAAATTCCAAAAGATTTAAAATATGTTAAATACCATTACGAAAATAGTTGAATTTTCATGGCATAAAGACAATTTTTATGGAAGAAAGTTGAATTTTTAACCATAATTTTTAACGAAAAATATTATAGTCGATATTTCACCAACAAAATATCTTAATTTAAAAAAACAGTTTAATTCAGTCAAAAAAGACGTTATTTCAAACCAGTACATGAATTTTCAACCAAAAACAACGAATTTTCTATGAAAATAGTTGAATCCTCAAAAAAGAGATTAATTTTCAGTCAAACAGTTGAATTTTCAACCAAAAAAGAATTACATTTTTTATTCAAAACAGTTAAATCCAACTAAAAAACAATCAATTTAAAAAATTGGGTTTTTAACCAAAAAAGATTTGCTATCAAAGTGGATGAATTTTTAATAAAAGAGTTAACTTCTCAAACAAAAATTCAATTGTTTTAGAAATCTGTTGCCTTTGAAATCTAAAAGTCGAATTTTCAACCTAATAGTTGAACTGCAAACCCAGAGAAAAAAATTCCCCATAAAACAGTTTATTGTTAACCAAATTTTTAAGCCAAAAAAAATTATTTTTTCAGAAGACAGTTAAATTCATACAAAACAAATTAATTTTCAACCCAGAGAGATAACTTTTAAATAAAAAAGGATGAGTTTTCTATTCGAAGAGACGAATGTTAGACAAAAAAGTTAAATTTTTGCAACAAAAAAATGACTTTGGAAAAAAGAGTTGAATTTGCCATAAAATATCCCATTTTTAATCAAATAATACAAGTTTTAACAAAAAAAAAAATAATTTTTAAGGCAAAAATATAATATAATATGAAAGTTAAACCACTTTTTGAAATCTCATTTTTCTGTTAGAAAATAAATAATTTGTTTTGAAAATCCGTTTTTCTTTTTGTTACAAGTTAATTGTTTTTTTTTTTTAAGCTGAAGATTTATTTGCTCTCTTCCAAGTTCATCTGCCTTGTAGAGAAATCGTCTTTTGGATTTAAATATTCAACAATTTGATTAAAAAATAAACCCTATATCTCTTTTAGTTTAAATATTAAAAAATTTCAGAAGCGAACCAAAAAATATAAACTAAAAATTAATGAAATAAAATTTAGACTAACATCACATCCATCCTTCAAACCCTTCAGCTGAGAATAATTTTTTGAAGATTCATTTTTTTTGGTAGAGAATTAAGTTTTTCGTTGTGAATTCAAGTATTTGGTTGAAAATTTACGTACTTTATTCAAAATTAATCGTTTTTGGTAGAAAATTCATCATTCAGGTTAAATTTTTTTTTTAATTCAACTGCTTTGCTGAAAATTAATCTGTTCTACCTAAGTATTCAGCTATTTTGTTACAAATTAGTCCTTGACCGCTAAGTAAATTCAGGAAAAAGATTTAGTCAGAAAAAATTACGTAAGATGAGGGGGGAAGGGGGTAATTCTTACAGACCCTAACAGAAGATGGTTCGTGGTTCAAAATTTCAAAAAAATTATTTTTTTGAAATAGTAGAAAAATAGTATCATGCTCAAAAACAGTGCCACACGGTGTCAATAGTGTTATGATTTGGAGGCCTGACCTTTTTCAAGATTTCATATGCTTTTTCTAGAAAAAAATGAGTCATCGATTCATAAAACACATTTTTAAAGCCTACAAGTCCAACGATGTGAAATATTTTGCACATGCTCTGTTGAACAAGGTGGCAGCTGATTTTGTAAGCCACGTGCCCTGTTATTATATATTCCAAAGGCGTGTAATTCAACTTTGTAGTTTATGGAAATATCGGAGTTTACTCCATAAGAAAAAAAAATCGGACGAAAAAAATTTAACCTTATTTTAATTTATACTGTAAAGTCTTTTATGGCAACAAACCTGTTAAAAAAGTCAGTCGTTCTCTAGAAAACTCACGTAAGTCGACATCGGCTTTATAAATGAAATTGCCAAAGAAACTTTTAAAAATAACTTTTTAGAAACCATAAAGGATATGCTATGAGTTTTTAAATCTTTGCACAAACTAAAACGTGTATTTTTCGATTTGTCAAAACACATTTTGCAAAGTTTCTACGACAGTTTCGTGCTAAAACCTAAGTCACCTTCGGCGGTTTTTTTGGAGAACGGCTCAATTATAAGCTCATCAACTTCGACTTTTTATTAAAAAAATCGTTTAATAATAATAAAACGATTAATACGAGGGTAAATGAGTCTGATTTTTGGTGTACACTAGATTGCAAGATTATATGGGATTGCAAAATATTCCATGGATTATAGGAAATTCATTTCCTATAATCAACATTGGATAATCAAGATTGGAATAAACAATATAAAAAAGAGATTCCACACAAATAAACTGTACGCAACAAAAATCGATTGAAATCCCTAGAAAGTTTTCGAAATATATTTTGATCCATTAAAATATTTGAAATCTGTTAAAATCCGTATAAATCCCTGATCATCTTTTAAATCCTTTTGAATTCTTTAAAATTTTTGGAAAAATTGAAATAGTTAACAATCTATAGCAATTTAATGTATTCCGTAAATTTCACTAGATATTTGAAAATCCTGCAAAATTTTAAAAATCCCTTCAAATCTCTCGAAACCTTCGCGATTTATAAAAATCCATTGAAAGGAGTATTCACAATTTCAATCCCTTCAAATCCTTGAAGATTTATTAAAATTCTTGAAATCTCGTAAAAAACCCTGAAATCTTCGAAAATCCGACAAAAGTCTTTGAAATCATAAAAATCGATTAAAATAAGTATACATCATTTGAGTATTTATTAAAATTCATGAAATCTGGTGAAATTCCTTGAAATCTTTGATAATCCTACAAAATACTTTAAAAGCATTGAAAATCCTTTAAAATCCCTCGAAATCTTTGGAACTCATAAAAATCCATTAAAATAGGTATACATAATTTGAAATCCCCTGAGTTTGTAAATCCTTTGATGTTTCATTTCAAAAACAAAACTTAAGGTAGTGATATTGAAAATCAAAATAATATTATTTCTAATGGTGCCATTTCAAGTAACAACATTATTTTAAATGAAAATTATTTAAGGCATAGAAAATAAATTTATTTTAACAATGTTTTTTGCAATTTAATTTTTTGTACCTATCGTTTCATACCAATTTTTGAAATTTTATTGAATTTTAATAAGCGATGGCTCCTTTTTGGATGAAAATATTTTCTACAACTCTACTGTTTTAAATTTTGGAACTAGATTTTTTTATAATAAAATTATTATAAAAATTTTTTGGAAAGAAAGTATTTTTTAAACAGATAACTATCTTTGAAGATTCTTGCCTTATTTCTTAAACTGGAAGCAGTAGAGTTGTAGCGAATATTTTTGCCAAAAAAGGTAATGTTTTTGTAAAATTCCAACAGTTTTGAAAAATTCAATCCCATTTAATCTTTTGTAATCTCTTGTAATATTTTGAAATTCCATGTAATCCCGAGTAATACTCATATAATCTTGTGCAATCTTACGCAATATTATGTAATATTGGATAATCTCGTGTAATTTTATGTCATCTTATATAATCTCATATATAATTTCATGTAATATTTTATAATCCCATGTAATCTCTTGCAATCCTATGTAATCCTGGTAGAAACATGTTGGATCCGTAGTAGTATAAAAAAGACGGAGAAAGGAAAAAACGAGAGGTTAGTTTTGGTTGACTTTTTCGTTTCTTCTCCCTCTTTTTTCAATTTCTATTTTCTTTATCTCCAATAAGCGGAAAAGTGAGATACTTTGAATGTTTTGTTTTTAACTGTGAATCCTTTTCATGCACTTCTTGCATAAAATTATTCATGAAAAAATAGACTTCCTTTCGTTCTTAAATTAATGACTAAGTTGATCTGTATAACTATCAACTACTTGAAGATTTTTTAATTTAAATTTTCATGCTTCAATCCTTATAGCCTTCAATTGCTACATTCCTACTCTAACCTAGGAAGGTTGATTTCTTTTTTTTATGAAATAATTTATAAATTCCTTTGCTACGTTCCCTAGAATCAAACTTACTCTACTATGTTTCTTACCACAATGTTCAGAGTCGAGAGTGGTTAAGTACAGTCATAACAGAAACTTACCTGAAACAAACAAGAAAATTAGCTGTTAGATATATTCACCATATATATCTCGTATAGATGCAGATCTCATTATGTTATGTATTATATATTACGGAATAAAATTTAATACCTAATATTAAAGAAAACAGCTAAAAAAATTCAACACATAACATAACATAAACATAACATTTGATTACTTTTGTATTTATAATAACTAAAAACCGGCAATTTTTCAGAAACCACAATCAAAATGAATATAGCAGTCATGCCAGCATTTTCTTTAAAGTAGAAATTTGTCCCAAAAATTCATCCACTAGATAATAGAAACAATACTACTCATAAATGGGCGATTCTCCATATTCAGGGCACTTTTGATAGGAACCACTTTTGTTGAAAAAGTATTATTTAAATATTTGCTTTTTTATCAAAATTATTTATTGGTTTTAGAATGAGATATTTTGAATGGATTTGAGTTTATAAATATTTATTTGATGTTTTTTAAAGAATTGCAGAAATTTAAAACACAAGTTGGCTAATTCAATATGGCCAATTAAGAACTTAAAACTGTTTTCAATTTTACAAAAATAGGTATCATAACGTTTTTGGGGTCGCTCAATTAAAATATAGTAATAAAGTTTCTAAATTTAAAATGTCTTGTTTCATACGTGAATTTATTAAGAATCTAAAAACGTGTATTTTAAGATATAAAATTGAAATTTATTTAATTTTAAATATGTATAAGTGAAAATGCTTAAATTTTGTTCAAATATAAATCATCACAATTTAAAAGATTTTGATCGTAAACTTAAAGTTTTTAATAATTTTTATTTGTATATTTTCAAAATTAAAAGCAATTAAATTTTCAATGTTTCCAATTCAAAGTTCTACAGTTTTGAAAATTTACGATTAAATTTGATTGATTTTAGAAAATATAGAATAGAAAATTATTCCATTTCTATGGCTTATATTTAAAAATGATGTCATTTTGAACACTTTTTTCATAGTTCAATTTGAAGATTTACAATTGAAACTTCTTCCATTTTAACGATTTGCAATTGAAAATTCTTTAACCCTTAATATTAACAATTCAAGATTCATTAAGTCAGATATGTGTACACTTAAAAATGATATAATTAAATTATTTTTTTAATGTGTAGTTCAATTTTTAACACTTACAAAGGAAAATATTTCCATTTTGATAATTTACAAATGAAGAAGCTTCAATATTTAATTTTGTATAATGGAAAATGATACAATTTTAAAATATTTTCCGGAATTTTTCAATTTTGAAGATTAAAAATATAAATTTATTCAAGTTTAAAGATGTACGAATGAAAATTCTTACATTTGGTCAAAAGACCAGAGTTTTCAATTCTAAATCTTCAAAATTGACGAAATTTCAAATGTTAATCATCAAACTTACAAAAATTTGGATAGTAAAACTCGAAACTTGAATAATTTTTTATTGTAAATTTGCAAAATTAAAAACGCTACAATTTTCAAGATGTACAATTCAAAGCTCTACAATTTTTAAGAGTTAGAATTGAAAATTCTTTCAAATTAACGGGTTGCAATTCAAAATTCCTCAATTTTTAACACTTACAATTGAAGATTCATTAATTCAGAATGTTTATAATTTAAAATTATTTAATTTTGAACGTTCTTTTTTCGCATATAGAGTTCAATTTTAAAGACCTATAATGAAAAATTCTTCAATTTTCTTCATTTAAAATAAATATTCATCAATATTTGATGTGTATGATAGAAATTTATGTAATTTTAAATTATTTTTTCGGAACAGTTGAATGTTGAAGATTTTAAATTGACATTCTTTGAAGTTTAAAGATAAGTAAATAAAAATGATTAAATTTTATCAAAATTTAAGAATTTCAGAATTTACAAATTAAAGAAACTTCTAATGTAAATAATAAAAATTACAGAATTTTCAAACGTAAAAGTTGCATTATTTTTATTGTGAATTTTCACAACTACAAACTCTTCAATTTTCAAGATTTACAATTCAAAGTTCTACAATTTTCAAGAACTACAACTGAAAATACTTATGAATTTCGAAAATATATATAGAAATCCTAGGACTAAACTTGTTTAAAAGATTAATTCAAAGATTCCTTTCGCGGGATTATTTACTATGACTCCCTTTCAAGATGTCTTAGGTTACAAATTAAATATTTACCCAAAAAGTATCTACTTAACCTGCAGTGTGTAATCACACAAAATAAAAAAACGCAAAATTAATCACGTTTTATATTAGTCTAAATATAAAGCTTCTAAGATTTACCCTCGATCCATGCACAGATGCGATACTTAAACATATTTATCAAAGAACTACATCGATATTGGTATACAAAATTTGCATGTTCAAGGACCACAATGAGGGGGAAACTTTTAAACTTAAAAAATTAAAAATGTATAATTGTATATAAGAGAACAATAGTTTTCAAGACCTACTTTTAAAAAGTAAGTCAGAATTTTTTTTAACCTTGGCATCTTGTAAGTGAAGAACAAGTCTGTGTAGTCAAAAAGAAAAAAAGGTTAGCAAATTTTAAGAGAATTCAATGAATATTCGGAAAAATATTACACGTGGGAAACAAAAGTGACCTTCGTAGAAATATGAAACACGTAAAATTGTATACGTTTTTCTCACAATGAGTAAAACAGTCGTTATTAAATGGCGTAAATTCATAATAAAGATTACAATCCCCGTGTAAATGATACATCGGAATGGCAAATAAAAGCATTAATATGAGCCTAGAAAGATTCATTGTAGTTGAAACTGCGTTTGCCTAAAAATTAGTCTTCTTCCTAGAAGATAAATCGTCTGCTCGATTATATCTTCTTTACAGTTAGAATGTAATCTTCTTTGGCAAAAGCCTCCTCACTAAAAAGTGGGCGTCTAAGTAGATGCCCGTGATGTACGGAATACATGATCTTAATGAAATTCTGGTATGAACAACAGGCTGGAATCGTACATGAATATTAATTCAAACACGATTATAATCAAGCAGGAGTTGGTACTGACAAGAAGATATCTATTTATAATACGCTTGGTCTCCACGCCAAGCTCGACGCTGTATTTAATCAATCATACCAGGGATTTGTGAGAAATAAGTTTAAAGAAGCGACCTGACAGCCCAAAGACGTCGTAAATTTTTTAAAAGACTCTTTTCAAACAAGCTTCCTTTCCTTGAGAAGAAAGTCACCGAAAACGAATGTCGGTTGCTCAAGATCTCGCACTCACGCGTACATGTTGCAAGTCCGCCATCAACCCGTTTTCATAAATATCAAGTAAAAAAAAGTAGAACTTGGAATGAAAATAACTTTACTTCCTCCGTAAATCTCAATCAGTGACCTAATTAAGAAGTGAATTTGCCACATTCCCTGACTTTTCTCCGACCAATTTCTCATTTTCCCTGCCCATTAATATTCAAACACCAGCATTTTAATTTAATCACAATTTTAACAAATAATCATTTACAAACGGAAGAAAATAATTTCAAATTAAAATTTTAAAAATGTCACATTTATTTATTTTAAACAAAAAATATGAGCTTGTAACAAAACAGTTGCATTTTTGACCAAATTTTTGAATTTAAAAGCAAATAAATGTGCAGAATTTCTGAAAATAAAACCAAGAGTCCAACGACCAAATTTAGACAACTAGCATAAAATGTTTCTATTGCAATTTGAAAAAAGATAAAAAAGAAAAGAAAAAAATGTCCTTTTATGACAAGAATAAAAAAGAGGAAAGAAAAATGAGAGTATTTTTTATTTTTTTATTTTATTTATTGACTTTTGCCTTGTTAAGAGTTAATAATCACCAACTGAAACGTTGGTGATTATTTAAAAAAAAAGTTTTTTTTGTTATTTGATATTGATAAAAATAAAAAAGACGTAAGAAATATAAAACAGAAGGAAGATAATTTGGTTGGTTGCCTTCTCATTTTTCTTTTTGTCTAAAAAGCCATTTTTTTAGTGACAAAATGATATCTTTTTTTTTAAATTGCAATATGAACATTTTATGGTGGTTGCCCAAATTTGTTCGCTGGATTCTTGGTTTTATTTTCAGGATTTCTGCACATTAATTTAATTATTGGACGTTAAATAGGATTTTAAATTTAATTTTCATCTTATTTAATCCTTATTCTATCCAAGTAGGTAAATCTTTAACTAAAAAAAAAACAATTGAAATTTTAACCAAATAATTTAAATTCTACCTACCAAAGATGAATTTGCAATCAAATGGTCAAATTTTTAAAACCAAAAATATTAAACCTTTACCAAAAACAGTTGAATTTCCATCTAAATAGATAAATTTCAAATCGAAAAGCGCGAATTGTCTGGACAAATAGACTAATGTTTAAAAAATAGTGGAATTTTAAACCAAAGGACTTTCAAACAAAACAGTTGAATTTATACCTACAAAGATCAATTTTCAACCATATAGTAGAATTTTCAAATAAAAAAGATTAAAATTCAGCCAGAAACAATTGCATTTTTAAATAAATAGTTGACGTTTCAAGTAAAAAAGACGAATTTTCAACAAAATAGTTTAATTCGCGACCAAATGGTCAAATTTTCTAACAAAAAATATCAAACTTCTACCAGAAACCATTGCATTTTCAACCAAATAGGTGCATTTTCATGCTAAAAAGTCGAATGTGTTAAAAAACCATTGACTTTTAAACTCCAAGATGAAATTTCAACAACAAAAATGCTCATTTTTAATCAGGGAAGATGAATGGTTAAAGAACAAATTAATTTCAGACAAAATATTTGCATTTACAACAAAATATTTGAATTCGCAGTCAAAAAATTGAAACTAAAAAAAATTGAAGAGTTGAATTTTCCAACAAAAAATACTAATCTTCAACAAATAAAGATTTTTCAGTGAAGAAAGAAAAGACTCATTTAAATTATTGAACTATCAAGTTAAAAAGCGAATTTTCTGTAAAACAGTTGAATTTTCAAACCGAAAATATGAAATTTAAACCAAAAAAGTTGTTTTTTTTCAACCACGTAGTTGAATGTTCAATTCATTTTCCATGTAATAAAAACGATTTTTTAAGCAAAAAGATCAATTTTCAGCTAAAATGATGAATCTTCAACTGGAATAGTTCCATTTACAGATAAAAAACTTATTTTAGACCTCAGAAAACCAAGTTTCAATCAGAGAAATGAATTTGAAACTGACATAATGAATGTTCAATTTAAAAAAATGATCTTTTATCAAAATGATTTAACCTACAACTAATTTATGCAAATTTACTACAAAAAACATAAATTTCAACAAATGAATTTCAAAATATGAATCTTCAACCAAAGAAGATTCATTTTCAACCAAACAGTTCATTTTTTTCGAAAAAGAATAAATATCTACTAAAACAGATAAAAATTTTAATTTAAAAATACGATTTTTCAAAACAAAATAGCTGAATTCTAAATCAAGATTTCAGTTGAATTTTCAACACCAACACATGAATTGTCAATAGAAAGTTCATTTTCTAACAAAATAGTTGAATCTTCAAACCAAAAAGACAAATTTTCAGCCAGACAGGGGTGCCTTCAACCAAATAATAAAATTTATAACTAAAAATATAATCATCACGAGGAAGGAGCTGCAAAAAAATGCAAATAGAAATGCCAGGCAAATAAATTAGGAATAAGAATAAATATGATATCAGGGTAGCTGCAAAACTTCATCTATAAAATTCCCTAATTTGCCTGACTACTAATATTAAAAGACCAGTATTTTCATCTTATAACATTTTTCACTAAGAATCTTTCATAAACGGAACAAAACAATTTCAAATTTAAATTCAAACATTCCATATTTATAATCCTTAACATTTATTTTAAGTGCTTCTTACAGAAATTCCCTGATTTTTGCAAGATTGCTTCCAAAACCCCCGACTTTGTTATAAGATCTCAATTTCCCTGACTTTTCTCTGATTCTCTTCTTTTCCCTGACCTAAGGCCACCCTGAATCACTAAATGGGTCAGTAAATGACTTAGCAGTATTTCCAGCTTCCGTCGCCGCGGGAGTCGAGAAGTAGCAATAATCCTCTCCTATTAGGTTTTGTCTCTAAGATAAAATAAAAATCTTTTCTAATAAACTATTCCAAAAATTAATCTTAAAATATAAAAATTGAAACAATTAATGTGATTAGACAATAATATTTTCGTTTCTGAGAAAAAATAGATTTGAAAGCATGCTTCATCTCGGAGATGAAACGGTAAATTTCGAAGAGACGTTGGTTTCGGCTCTGACATGAAACAATGAAAGTAAGAAACATCCAATACATTTTTTCTGCAAGTAAGTATGCAAAAAGTTTACTTTAAACTGTCAGCGAATGTAGAATGTTGCATTCTGATCGAAACGTACGTACGTATCCCGGGGCCTCTTATTTGATCAAAATCTGATCGATCGGCTGATCAAAATCGGTCAAGCGCACAAAAGAGATTCCACGTCCTGTGAGTTACGTTTCGACATTGATATCTGAGATCTTAATCGGACTTACATATGTGAGAGTTCATTGACTTATGTGGTAGCCTTAATTGTTCGGACATGTACCGCGTGGTTGCCTAACTGCAAACCAAACACACACACACACACACCATTCCACATATGTCGAGGATCAGTCCTCCATTTTTGGAAGTGTTGAAGAGGATCTTGGATGAGATCATGTCACAGTCCTAAAATCTCTTATTTTGCATCACTCGACCTCGCAGATAAAATCGTTAAAGAAGCACATTATTCAATGCTTTCCAAATCTCAGGCCACTTTTCTTCTTTTTTGTTTGTTTTAATTTAAGCTTCACTGACGTTTTAGTGTTGATTCTTAAATCCTTGGAAGTAGTCTTAAAAAAATAATTGAAGATTTAATCAGGGTGAATGGCAATAAATAAATTTTGGATTCTTTCCTTTTATATACACCATTAAGCCGTTTCCCTTTCGGGGTAGGCGTGACTCACTCGGCGGGGAAGGGATTAGTGTGAGGAAGGGGTT
>JAWWLR010000149.1:15498677-15513991 GCA_035041075.1 Acraspis erinacei | reverse complement strand
TGATAAACTCGTTTCGTTAGTCGATCGTCTTTCATTCTCTCAACATGCCCGAACCATCTTAACCGATTTCTTTCCCAAGGGTCAACTAATGTCTCTTCCGCACCACATTCTTTGAGAATTATCTCGTTACTCACTTTGTCCATCAGTTTTCCCGCTTCAAATAAATCAATCAATAGGTGTCGGGTATATGGATTCAAGGCAATTAAAAGAATTTGCTATGTTTGTGGCCACTTGTTACAAATTTTAACAGATTTTTCATTAGCGTTTATCCTGAAAAATATTTGTCTTCATTTGAAAAATCCGCTTTTTTAACATATTTTTGTGCATCTAACCAAAAATGATTGAAGAATTAAGGAAATCATTTCAAATTAAATAAAAACTTTCATTAGATCAAAAATACATTTATTTGAACCAAAGAAACATATTTTTTCTGAGTGTAGACTTCTTAAAAATATCTTTAACCTTATTACGCTATTGTGATTTCGTATGTTATTTTTCAATGAATAAACAGCCCAACGATTAAAAATAACATGAGCAATCATATTATTAACCTCGGTGTTCAGCAACCCTAAAATCCAAAAATATTATTCTACAATCTCATGTAAAAAATAGATTTTCTCTATTTAGTACGATATAAATAGCGCTTATTTAACAACTTTATTTCTCGACGTTTCAAGAATAATTTGGTTCGTCAACAACAGTAATGGACAAATTTATTAATTTAATTTATTCAGTTTGAAAACATATGCTTTAAATTGTTCCATTTCCTTAAATTATAAGAACTTATGAAATATAAAATCCTAATTTTCATAAGTTTCGATTGCAGTTTACAAATATGGATACAAATTTAAACTCTATAAGTTACAATTGCGCTTAATAATTCTCAAATTGTATACTTTTCACGAGCTAAGATCATTAATTTTAACTTGCACATACACAGTATTAATTCATCTGATCAGTATAATCCGACATTCAATATTAGAAACGTTGAAACATTAAAACGTTAAAAATTTTTTATTCTTTAATTTTTTACAATCAGTACTTAAATTCGTTAATTTTCTATATTCACCGACAATTTTACATTGCTAAACTTTTATTTTTTAAATTTTTTATTATTAAATTTTGCGTTTTTGAATTTGTTATTTATACAATGAAAGAAATTTCAATTAAGAGAGCCGCAAAGTAAACATATTCTTTGTGGTTCATTCTGAACCAAATATATTGATTAATCCATTTACAAAATAGGAAAAGTAATAATCCAAATAATCACAAATGTTTAAGAATGGCTAATTTCATTAACATACTTTAATTAATATTAAAAAAATATATATCTATAGATAAATTGAGGGACACATTTATGCCTCAAAAGAAATCTTGATGGCACTCATAGGAAACCCTGTAGATTGGAACAAATCTTCAGTTTAATGTCTCTATTTTAGAAATTCTTATAAACTCAAAATGAAATATACTTTATGAAACCTTGCATGAATCAAAATCAGAAAATAAAAATTATATTTCCAACTACCTGCTTTTCGCCTCATTAGAGACAAATATATAAATTCAATCTTTAAATTTGAAAGACTTAATAAAAAGTTATTACTCCTCCCTAAGACTTGAGATGGAAAATTGATTAATTCTGAATAATATTTAAATTTTTAAATTTTATATTTCGAACGCAACTCTTTTATGACTTTCAACTTTTAAAGAATTTCAATTTAAACCATGTAATTTTCACTAATTGGTTTGGCTAATTGTTATAGTAATAATAAAAAATCTTTATCTTTAGGGTCTCTAATTTTAAATTATAATTTTTTTAAAGTGATTCGTAACAATCTCAAAAATAGACTGCCTTTTCTCAACGCAACAAAAGACAACATACTATGAAACACCCTTTCTTCATTTTCAATGCAATGTTTGAATGCTCACTCATAATCTAAAGTACAAATCTTCAAAATGTACTTCATGTATGTTTCTTTCACAATTTGGTATTTGCTTCAAAGATAGATTTAAATAATAAAAAAGGAGTGTTTTAAAATATTGAAGAGTTTAAGAAAAGGCGTTGAAAGGAAAACATAATACTTGAAAGTCAGGTGCAAACACTGTTAAATCTTTGTGTGGGACCTCTCTTCTAAAGTAAATAAAGAGTACTTTCCGTGTTTGCACAGTAATCAGGTAGCAGTCTTTAACATCACATTTCTTACATTTAATTTGTACTGGCTACTTGAACTGTAGCTTTCTCTGACTTTGTGTGAAGTCATATTATATAGCTATTAAAATGATTTTAAAAAAATGTTAATGTTTAACTAAAGAAGCCAATTAAATTAAAAGTTTAAATTCGAGAGATATAAAGATCGTAAATTTTGAAGATAAAAATAATGGTGTGAAATACAGATTTTAAAATAAGATGACAATGTGGCAATGTCGATTCTTCCTTTAAAGATAAGTAATAGTAATAAAATCCAAACAAATTGGTCTGTCGCCTAAGTCAACGAACCTTTCACATATGGAAGCTCGATCCAGAGAATCAAGATCTGATTCACTGAGACCTAAAGGTGGCCCGTCTGACATGGTATGTCCCATATAAATGTCCTCGACTAAAAGAATAATCATAACTTCAAAATCGAATTCTTGCACCATTCGTGATCGTATATCAGATTTGATAGACTCTATTTTTTATACAGAAAATTTATATCGGAATTCTTCCTACTAAAATATTTTTCTCCGTCACCATTCTTGAATTGCCGATTGATCTTTTGTTTCGTTGATGTATAAAACTTTATTGCTTCTTTTACGATATTTTTTTTAGAACTTCAAGTTCTGTCTGAAATAGATGTTATAGAAGACTTATTCGAAATTTGCAAACGGAAAGTTTATAGTATTTTATTTAAAAAAGATGTAATAATTAATTAATTATAGTAGAGGTAGGCCCAAAAACCATAAGTTTAGTATTTTTTGCGGCATCCCCAAATTTTTAGGTTCCCAAAAAAAGTGAATAGGGACACCACGCTAGATTGGGTCTCAAAAAATTGCTAAATGTTTTATATAATTTATCGTAAATTATTAAGAATAGTAATTTCCGATGTGGAAAGACTTAACTATTCACTTAACAGTTTCTCTTCGAACCTGTCAACAAAATTTATCTTGGAGGAGAGTTATAGTAGAAAGCACACTCATTCATGCATAATTGAATAATATCACATATTGATTTCCAAATAAAAAAATAAACAATACGCATTAAAAAACTATAAACATTTTAATACTAAAACCATGTCGTTGGTTACAATGCTCAAAATCAGTTTTTATTTTATTTCTGCGACATTTATTCCTTTTAATATGACCGTAAAGTTTCTTCCAATTGCAATCAATATTATGCAAAATATTGGGGTTAAAGTTTTAAGAACACATTTTTTTTAATATTCCAATTAATGAAAATGACACCCTTTGCAAACTTTTTACCCTAAGTTTCTTTGAAGGGGGAGAAAACCAATTTTTTAAAATATATTTTTCTTAAATTGCTTTTTCAATTTTCTTGTAACTATTCTTCACACTCATTCACCCATAGCACATATTGACTTCCAAATAAAACCAAAACCATAAAGAAAAACCATCAGCATTTTAATACAAAAGCCATTTCGTTGGTTATAATACTGAAATTCAGTTTCCCTTATCTCTTGAATTTATTTATGTTCATATCACGATAAAATTTCTTCCAGTTATAATAAATAGTGTAACATGGGGAAACAACTAATTCAGTCAATTTCGTTCAAATCGTAAAAATGTATGATAAAGTATAAGCGATACTTTCATCATCTCATGAAAACTGTTCAAGGAATACGAATTCGTCTTTATTTTTTAATTTCAAATCCCCTAAACCTCTTTTATGGGGATTCAAAAACCATCCCCTGGTAAAGCAATAACGGGTTTGAGAAATACTGGCCATTTTTTTCATTTGGGGGGGGGGGGGGGAGAAGAAACACCTGGTTTCTGGCTAGTTTTTCAACAAGTATTAAAATTTAGGCTACATATGACTTTTTCCAGTTTATCTTACTGTTTAAACAATTTATTATCTCATACAATCGTGAATTAATGGTATTTTCTACATGCTTTGGCCTAATTTATGAATTTGGAAAGTGAATGTTTTCATTGCATTTGACTATTTATTGTTTAAACAATTTATAATTCTTTAAATAAAACTTTATACCTGAAAAATCTAGAAAGACGAATTTTTTCTATTTTCCAATAAGTGTCGATGCTTTGTTCTAATATTCAGCGTTTTCTACATTACTTTTTAAACCATTTGCATTTGTTTAAACAAATAATTATGTTATAATATCCAGAAATAAGGGTATTTTTTAATACTATGGTCCAATTAGCAATGTGGACACCTATTTATGAATATTTTCATTATTCATGTAAATAATGATTTTTAAGTTAAGCGTTGTAGCTGGTTAGAAAACCAAACCTTTAAACAATTACAAATTGATATAGTATTCTACAAAATTCTGCAAAACCCTTGTTGCTTTTTTATGGGGTAGTATGTGAGGCACCATAAAGGGGGCTCTGGGGGGTTGAAATAAAAAATAATGACCGATTCGTATCCCTAAAAAAGTTTTGATGAGATGAAGAATGTATTAGTTATACTATAATATTTTACTTATTTTGGGAACCCAAGAAAATGGAGTGGTCCTCGGTCAATCCGAAATAAGACAGTAAAAAGATTGTCAACATTCAAGACAAAAATCAAGATTTTGAATTTACTCAAAAATAGTCAGAGATACCTGAAAACTGACCAAATCTAAAAGGGTTTGCAAAGGGGAATTGTTTCGTTAAACTTGAACTAACCCAACAGAAAGATTTTTTAAATTCAGAGAACAAATTGTAAATTTTGATTGATCTCATAAATAGTGAGAAATACGCAAAAACTGACAAAATTTTCACGGTTTTCCTGAGGGGCTACTCACTGCGAAATCTGGAAACCTTTTAACTGTAAATGCGGCAATCTGTATTGAATTCTGAAAGAGATTTCCAAGATTTCTTTAAGATTGCCGGTAGTTCCACACATAGAAGCGTATGTCAGAATGCTTCACACCACCTCATCACTGTCCGAACTTAACCAAAAATTTTCATGATTTCTCGCAGATTCAAGATTGCTATGAGATTTCCAAAATTTCTTCCAAGAATTCTTTTAAGAATTCGTGCGCAGCAATCTAACATTTCTTAATGAGTAGCACCTCGGGTGTTCCACAGAGGGATTGTCCTCAGTCATCCCGAATTAGCCCAGTAGAAAGGTTTTCAAAATGAAACACTAATAAAAGTTTTAAATTATTTCGAAAACGATGATTTGCGGAAAATGAAAACATTTGCAGGGTTTGGAACAGGGAGATACCGCGAACTAACCCCGTAAAAATATTTTTAAATTTCCAAAAACAAAACTTTGAATTATCTCGAAAATGGTGACAGATACGCGAAAACTTAGAAAATTAATAATATAACAAATATTGATTAGTATCAATATGATCAAAATTTGATACATTTCGAGACTTCCGAAAAACGTTGAAAAATGGGTGAAAACTATCAATATTTTATGGATTTTCTAAAAGGAGACAGATTCATTCGTATTGAAAATAATTGAGAAGGGTTTAAAATACCTTTTGGATGAGCCTAGAATTCTTCGGACTGGGCGGTCGGATTAAAGTCTATGATGGCGTATTGATTGAGAAGCATTGAAATATGGGTCCGGATAGCTTTTTGATTCACTCGAATTAATCTTACGGACTTAGGAGTATTAAAAACATCAAAACTTACTTGCTTTCATTCGACACAGAAAGAATGAAAGTTTGTTTCGGATTGGTGTGAAATTATAATTCAGATTGGTTTTGGATTAACACGTTTTCATTCAGATTGGTACCGGATTTATTTCGATTAAATGTTTACTCGAATGAATAGTACGGACTTAAGATCATTGAGAAAATTAAAACTTGCTTGCTTGCATCGGAGGGAGAGGGAATGAAAGTTTGCTCCGGATTGGTGTGAAATTATAATTCAGATTGGTTTTGGATTAACACTTCTTCATTCGGACTGTTACCGGCTTTATTTCGATTAAATTTAAGGAGTCCTACAAATTCAAAAGAATTGGAGGCACGGATTAAAAAATGGGTTTGATACGGGTGCGGATTGATTCATATTGAAGTTTATATTGATGTACAAATGGACAAGGACTGATAAGTGAGCCTCGGGTCCATTCGAATCGAATTCGGGGTTGACACAAGTATTGAGAAGGGTCGAAGTGGATTGAAAACTTGCTTCTAATTAATTAGAATTGAAAGAATTATGTACACAATATTTTAAATGTCTATAAATTATGCAGTATAGAATTTTATTGGGGGAAAAACGCGCGCATTCGGGCTCATTCCTTTGAATACGAGTGCGCCACCCAGAGAAAAATAAAGTTTCACTTTGAACAAAGAAACCGCGCCACAATTTATTGACACCAAATAGAACCACAATTGGTTCATATTAAGCAATACGAACATTGAAAGCCATTACATTGTTTTTCGGTTTTGACACTGATCAACAGAGCCAATATATATCCAAAGTTCAAAATGAGTTTGTAAGAAAATAACCTAAAACAAAACTTAATCTTTTTAGCAGAAAGTCTTAGATTAGTCATGGGCAGCATTCGGGATAAGAATTAGTTCCCGTTATTAAAGAAAATACTACAATCTAAAAAGCACAATAAATGTAAATTTTGTTATCAAGCATGGATAACCAGCTTTACCTGTTATTTTTATTTTGTGTGCTTCCAGTTCTGAATTTCTGATAAAGGCAGAGTGGATTATTTATCAGTAACGGAACTGGAAAGTAAGCTAAGGGTTTTGATCAAATTGTAGAAACGTCCGATCTGTGCAGCTTATTCGCATATTCATGACCAAGCATCGTACAGTACCTACTGACTACGGGATGGCGCCTTTTGTTGCTCCGGGTTATCATAACCAAACGATGCTCAGTTGCTTTTACGGAGTAAGGTAAGGTAACGCTTTTAGTCGCTCCTCCGCTGAATCGTATGCGATATGTATCGCTTATGAGTAATCGCGAGTGCCGAGTGTTCGCTTTACGAATGGGGCTTCTTTCGGTTGCGAATGTAACCATACATCATCGCGTTAATTACTCAAGTGAAATGTGCACTATAGGAATGTCAACGATTTCGCGTGCGGGTTTTCTACACAGGAATTACATACTGATGTCTGCGAATTTCATTTCCTTTTTAATCTTTTCTCTTTTCTTTTGGGATTTCTTGTACCATACCCGAAAGAACATCAAAGGTTGCAACGTTACGAGGCATTTTTGAAGCCACCGATCAACTCGTTTATTCAATGCTTGGTTTTGTCCTTTACATTTTTTCAGTGGTATTTTGGTCAATGCTATTTGCGGACTTCACAGCCCAAAATGCTCTCAAAAGAGGAGAAATTGGGTCATTTTTCACAAAAACAGGGGAGTAAGAGGGAAACAAATTCTTTTTACTATAAAATGAATGCAGGTAACACATACACATAAGATTTATAGTCGGAATGTATTGCATATTCAATGTTAAAAATATTGGTTTTAAAATCGAAGAGAATAATTCTCATCAAAAAATTACATTTCAACCAAGTAAGAAGAATTTTCAAAGAAATAGTTCAATTTTCAAAAACCAAAAGAAAAAGTTTTTCGATCAAATAGTTAACGGTTTGTAAATGCAATTGCATTTATAACCAAATTATTGAACTTTAAAGCAAAAGAGGCCAATTTTTAACAAAAAAGTTGAATTTTAACCAAAAAGTTGAATTTTCAACCTACAAAGACAAAAGTTCAAACCTAAAATATGAATATTCAAAAACAGGGGTTGAATTTTGGGCCAAGAAAGATTTTGCAGTCAAGTAATTTAAAACAATTCAACCAAATTGTGAAATCTTCACTAAACAGACGAACTGCAAAGCAGTTGAGTTTTCAACTAAAAAGTTCACTTCAAACAAACTAGTTAAATTCTCTACCAAAATCGTTGATTTTCCAACCCAACAAGATACATTTTTAACAAAAAAGTGCACTTTAAACGAAATACTTGAATTTTCAACTAAAAAGTATCTATTTTATTACTCTTGACAATAACAAACCACTATTCAAAAATAGTTCAATTTTCAACCAAAAAAGGTGAAATTTCTGCCAAGAGATGAATTTTCAAAAGAAACAGGCGAATTTACAACAATTTAAAAAAATTTAATTTGAATTTATCCAAAAATAAATTTGTTGAAGTCGGAATGCTACAATTATTATATTTCTAACCAAGTTGATCACTTTTTAATTGTATTTTTTTTAACTTTTAAAGATATTCCAATAAATTCTCAATGTAGAAATGCAGGATGTCGTTAACACGATACATTCTATAATGATCTAAATTGTAAAGTGAATTTTCTCGTCAGTGGGAAAATGCAATTCCGCGAGATTTAATTATTAAGGTTCGGATCAGACAATAGGACTGTCAACGTCTCTGGTTTTGCCGTCAGCAAGTTTCGAAACGCACCCATTGTGTGAGTTACGTGACTCCTGCGGTAGGATGAGACAATTAACAAGAAATGTGTGAGCAGGTACTTCTATGCAATCGAATAAATGAGGTTATTAAAGTGAAATAACCATGCCGTAATCGAACCGAATCTATTTTAGTGATTCATAATTTATAATCATCCTAAAGTAGTTGAAATAATTAAATATCGAATTTCTTTAAAAAAGATATTTAGTAACCGTCCAAAAACTTTTAAGATTTTAAGTCGAAATATATTGCTTCTAAAAAAAAAGTTGAACTTCCAACGAAAAAAGATTAATTTTCTCCCAAAAGAGATGAATCTTCAACAAAAAAGTTGAGTTTCTAAGCTAAAAAGTCGAATGTTTTAGAAAATAGTTGGCTTTTAAATCAAAAAGATGAACTTTCAACCAAAAAAGATGCTTTTTTAAACAAGTAGTTGAATTTTCAACAAACCAAACAAAAAATTTCAGATCAAACAGTTGTAGTTACAACCAAATAGTTGAACTATCAAGTAAAAGAGATGAATTTTTAACAAAAGAGTTTAATTTTCAACCTACGAAGACGACCCTTCAACCAAATGGTCAAATTTGCAAACAAACAAAATTAACTTCAACCACAAACTTTTCTACCAAAAAAGATGAATTTTCAATCCAAAAAGACGAATTTGTAACAAGGTGATTCAATTTTCAACAACCTTGTTGAATTTTCAACAAATTAATTAAGTTTTCATCCAAATAGATGATAATTCAAACAACAAATTTTAATTTTAATTTAAAAAACATTCAAATTTAACTAGAAAAAGAAAGAATTTGCAAAAAAGGGATTAATTTTCAAACCAAAAAGACGAATTATTTATAAAAGAGATACATTTTAAACCAGGACAGATTTTTCAGTCAAGACAAAAAAAATGGTAACTACATTGTTGAACTTTAAAACCAACCAGGCAAGTTCACTAGACAAAAGTTAAATTTTCTACTAATTCTCAATGAAATTCGAAGAAAAGGTTTTAATTTTAATTCAAAAACATACGAATTTAACTAAAAAAGATCAAGTTTCTACCAAAAGTTTAATTTCCAAACAGAAAATATGAATTTTTAACCAAATAGTTGGATTTTCTACGATAATAATAGAATTTTCAATCACAAAAGATGAATTTTCAACCAAAGTTAATTTTAAATTTTAAGTTGAAAAAAGTAATTAAAACGCGAATTTTCAGCAAAATACTTACATTTTTAACCAAAAAAAATAGATCTTCAATTAATAAAATGAATTATTTATAAAATACCTCGATTTTCAATCAAGAAATTTAACTTTCGACCAAAAAAGGCGAGTTTCGAACAAAATACATTAATTTCCAACCAATAAATGAATTTTTAACAATGTAATTTAAGTTTCAACCAAGTGTTCGAATTTTCAACCTGTTAGTAGATTTTTTAACCAAAAGAGATTAATTCAGTTAGGATTTAAACTAAAAAAACAAAAAAAGGAGGAATTTTCTTGAAAACAGGAAAAAATAGGAATACTTTAAAAAGGGAGAAAAGAGGAGAATAGGGGACAAAGTATGAAATCTGTATTCAGCTGCTTTACGTGTAAACTAAAATCATTAATTTTAATTTTTCCAACCATTTCAAAACTTTCTTTTCATATTTATATTTCCCATGTGTGATGTCACATTCTACGTTACCCCTCTTGCCCTCTGAATCAAAAATCGTCACGAAACCTGTTATCCCCCGCCCCCGAAAGTGTGACGTAGTTTTTCAACAGCCCCTTAACTTCTAATGAAAACAAATCGCTCCAGACTTTTGATTAGAGAGTACACAATAGCTAATTTTCAATACTGATATTTGAGAAACATTCAAGAAAATTCCCACACTTTGGGACTTTCCAAACATAAGGTAGCTACTTTCTCTGCCCATTCGGGAAAGCATTTTTAGAATTGACAAAGGTGCAGAAACAGGTGATTAGTCAATTCTTCTAGATTCGCGAGTCACGAAGTACTTTCTAATACAATTGGCCAATTATCTACCTGTGTCATCTTTAGGCCAGTCACGGCGAGCTTGACAGTCTTGAAACAATGCATCTGGAGAGAATGGATCCCGAAGAACCCATTTTTTGAACTCATTTTTGTCATTAACTTTCAGTTATCAACTTTCCTTATATCCACATAATAAAACCTATAAACAACATTTTCACTCAAATTTTTACTATAAAACTTTTTCCAAGTGTACTGATCGCTGAACAGGTTTGAGGTATACTTTGCCTAAAATTGAGAAGAAAATCCAGAGTTGATACATGTTATACAAAAGAATATAAATCATTTTCAATAAAAAATGTCTAGTTTTGAATTAAATTTCAGAGCATCCATTAATTACAAAAACCTTTTTTGGAGAGCAGATGGTCCGGAAAATCTTACGAATCCTTACCTAAGACGAGGGGAGTTCAAAGCATTTCTTCACACAAAGGAAAAGTTGTTCTGAAACATAAGCATTGTCCTTTTGCCTATTTTGTTTTGAACCACTTGAATATCTTTTTTACAAAAACAGAATTATTTGGCTGCAAGATTTTGTGCACTTTTTGCAAAAGGCTAATGTTTTCTGCAAAAGGATTCTTTTTGAGACAAAGAAAATTCCTTTTTATCTTAAATTTACGAGGAAATTCCATTTTTGTCAAAAGAAGCATCCGGCTGTTACGCAAGTTTCCTCTTTCGGATTATTATTATTTTTTAAATTATATCATTATTTATTTTGTATTATGTAATATTTCATACAATCTCGCGGAATCTCTGGAAATCTTTGTAATCTTTGGAAATTCCTTAAAACCCTAAAAACCCGAAAATCCTTGAAATCGCTAGAAATCTTCAAAATCTCATAACACAGATAATTTTGTATGTCCGTTACAAATCGACTCGAAGTTCCTTAAAATACTTTATATTACTCGTAAATCTGTTGAAATTTCGATAATTTTTTTGAAATTATACAAAATCCTCACAAATCTGTGGATATAATTTAGAATCTTTTGATATCTCTTTAAATCCTTTAAAATCCCGTGAAATCATCGATACCTTTATATCTCATGAATTCCGTTAAAATGCTAAACAAAAATTTTCAGATATTTTGTAATCTCTTTAAATCTTTTCAAATCTTCGAAAGCTCACTGAAATCAACTGAAATCCTTTACATATCGTGAAAATACTTCGGTATTACATGAAATCCTTTGTAATCCTGTGACTTATTTTTAAATCTCTTAAAATCGCTTAAAACGTTCAAAATCCTTCGTAATATTTAAAATCATTGGAAATACCTTAAAATCTCAAAAAATCGGTTATACTCCTCAAAATTTGGTGAAATACTTTAAAATATAATGATATGAGATTCCTTTGAAATCGTGGGTATCTTTCCGAATATCTTGAAATTACTTAGAATATATAAAAATCCATTAAAATATCTCAAAGGCAATTGGACATTTTCAAAATCCCTAAATAGCCATTACATTATTCGGAAATCCTTTGAAATTACGTTAAATCTTTTGAAATCTTACGAAATCCTCTAAAATCCGTGAAAAAACTTTGCAACCTTTTGAAGCTCTTGAAGTCATTTGAAATCTTGTGAAATCATCAAAACTCCTTTGTATCTCTTCAAACCCGTTAAAATTCTGCGAAATCTTTTCAAATCGTTTTAAAACCTTTAAGCTTCTTTGTAGAAATACTTTCAACTGTGTCTAGTCGTGTATATATTTGACTATTCATCCCTAAATTTCAGTTCGGCGAGACACATCAAATACTTTTAAATATTTAGAAATTATTTAAATGTGTCAAATATTTTAAAAATCCTAGAAATCTCATTCACAGTGAAAATAATTGATATATGTTTTATATATTGAGTAAAAAATATCATACGAATTCTGACATTACGGGTGAGGAGTGCTAAAAAATTTAAAATGATCCTCACGTAATTAATGAACGTTCCAGTTTCTTTTGATGAACATAATTTAAGAAATGTACTTAATTTTTTTTTAAATTGCAAAAAATAGGGTAAATAGGCTTGAGAACTTCACTTCTTCAAAACGCTTATGTACTCTTTCATCTGGCTATGTCGACAGTACTGATAATATTACATATATTTTTACCCTCATTAGTTCTTGTTTCTTTACTTTACATTCCTCTCTGTACTTAAGTCCTCAATAATATTTCCTCGAGAGGATTATTTTTTTAGCGATGAATTTTGCTCTTTGTTTTTTGTTCTTGGCAGAATGTTGAGAATGGTATTGGGAATGGGAATGATGGTTCAGTAGTAACAAACTATCTGAAGAGGCGCACACCCTGTATGCATTGGGATAAGGAGGAAGAAAGCTGGAAGAAACGAAAGAGAAGTAAAATAAAGGAAAGAAAAAGAGAAAAAGTACGCTCAAGGCCCCGAACTCACGATTCACTCGAGATCTCGCGAAACGAGCGATAGTCGGACTCTGGCTCCTCATAAATTACAGCCCCTCACCGGCTCTTTCCAATGGCCAAGTAAATCTAATGAATTTCTACGCTAATAGAAGAACACGGCAAGATAGTAATTATGATTTGCACGGAGAGCTGTTCTAGCACGATTTTATTCGCTCGTTGCATTGGTGACGTGATAGACCTGCTAGACCTCTTTAAGTATAGCCAATGGGAAATGTCCATAATTTCGAAATCAGTATACATGCCTCTTACGATCGTACACGGCATTCAACAGAAATGAGAAAACTACTTTTAACTTAGATGGTCGATTGGTCGGGAGTGTTTCTCAAGGAAGATTCCTTTTACCGACATTACCGACATTACCGACATTCAAGACTTCGTGTCCATGCTAAATTTATAAATTTGATAGCCAGGATGGCGACTCGTTTTTTAAAACAAATGGAATAGTTAAACTTTCAATTGAAAAAATTAATTTAAAAAAAACGGATTCTTAACAAAGTAGTTCAATTCAATCAAAGTGATGAATTTTCAAATAAAATTGTTAATCTTCAACATGAATAGTTCAATTATAAACCAGAAAAAATGCATTTTCAGATAAAACGATGACTATTGAACTGCGTAACACTTGAATTTCCAACCAAAAAGGTGCAGTTTTAAACGAGAAGATTAATTTACAAGTAAAAAGATTAATTTTCAACAAAAACATACCATTTTTCAACAAAATACATGAACTTTTAACAAAACAGTTGAATTTTTAAGTAAAGAAGGTCATTTTTTTATAAAATAGTTGAGTTTGAACTAAAAAAATAATAATTTTCAACTGAAAATGGAATAGTAACATTTTTAGTTAAAGAAATTAATTTTAATACAAGCATATCAGAGTTGTGAATTAAAGCAATGAATCTTCATCTGAAATAGTTGAATCTCAAACAGCAAAATTAATGTTGACTAAAGAAAATCAATTGTCAACCAAAACTTAAATATTTAAATTTTTAGTTAAAAAATGAATGCTACAAAAAATATGAATTTTTCCAGTACAATTATGAAATTTTAAATTGAAATTAGTTAAATTTTCAGTTCGTAAAATTACTTTAAAGAAAGATAGTTACATTTGCAAAGAAAGTGATGTATTTTCAAATAAAGTTGTAGATATTCAAACTGGAATAGTTGCATTTTAGACCAAAAAGATGAATTTCAAACTGAAATAATGAATATTTAACTAGAATAATTAAATTTTTGATCGAAAAGATTAATTTTTATCCAGGAAGACAAATTTTAAACCAAATAATTGAATTTGAACTACATAAAAATGTTAATCGAAAATGGAATAGTAACATTTTTGGTCAAAAAAATTAATTTATACCAAATATAAGAGTTTTCATGTAAATCACTGAATATTCAATTGAAATAGTTCAATTTTCAAACATAATATTAACTTGGACCAAAAAAGATGAAATGTCAAGCAAAACTTAAATATTTAAATTTTTAGTTAAAAAAAATAATGCTCAACAAAAAGATGAATTTTCAATTACAACTATGATATTTTCAAAAAATAGTTACATTTGCAAACAAAGTAATGAATTAAAAAAATTGTAAATATTTAACTGGAATATTTGCATTTTAAACCGAAAAGTTGAATTTCTAACTGAAATGATGTGTAATTACCTAGCCTAATTGAATTTTTGATCGAAAAGATTAATTTTCATTCAAGAATATTAATTTCAACCAAAAAGACGAATTAAAACAAACAAAAAAATCATTTTTCAACCAAAGAAATGAATTTTTAACTAAAACGATGAATCTTCAACTAAACAAAATTAATTTTTAACAAAAGAGTTTAACTTTAAACTAAATGATTTTACTTCTAACATAAAAGATGAATGTTTAACTAAAATTATAAATATTTATCTGATCTTACCGATTAGAAGAGTTTTTACAGAAGAAGATTAACTTTCAAGGAAAAATATAATTTTCTAAAAAAAAAATAGATTTTTTAACAAAATACGTGAATGTTCAACGATATAGTTGAATTTTCAAGTTAAGAAGACAAATTATTGTCCAAATTTTTTATTTTGATTTAGAAAAGATACATGGATCTTCAACAAAGTAGTTAGATTTTCAACCAGAGATGAATTTTAAATTAAAATGATGAGTCGTCAACCAAAAAAATTATTTAAAAATAAAAAGTTTAACTTTTAAGCAAGTAGTTGAATTTTTAATTTCAAAAATATGAATTCGCCTCAAGCAATGTAAAAAATGGCTTTGGATATACTTCCGAATAGCACCCACCGACGATTTTCTTGAAAGTAC
>JAWWLR010000149.1:15469639-15486002 GCA_035041075.1 Acraspis erinacei | reverse complement strand
GGCGACTTAACTTTTTCATTATAAAAGAACACATACTTCAACAGCCCAAAATGTCCTCGAAACAGTAGAGTTGGGGCGATTTTTTAGTAAAATAGAAAATAAATTGTTTTAAATTAAAGCTATCTAAAGGTATTAAGCTGTACAATCCGGAGGATAATTTACAAATCCTGCACAGAGAAAAACGGAAGGTCAGTTTGGTCATATAATTTCGACCCTCTAACTTTGACCATCCATTTTTCTCCGTGTGGATTTTAAAACTTAGTACCTAGATTTTACTGCTTAATATCTATAGTACGATGCCCTAATTTTGAAATCCAAGATCATAATGGTACAGTCCATTTTTCAAAAAAGATTAATTTTGTACACAAAAAGACGAATTTTCAACTGAATGCAAAAGCCTTCAACCAAATAGTTGAATCTTCAACTTATAAAGGATAGCTTTTTCACTAGAAATGGAATAGTTAAATTTTCAGATAAAAAGATTAATTTTCATCAACAATAAAAACAAAGTTAAAACCTAAAAAGTACTTCATATTTCAACCAGTTAGTTGAATTATCAAACAAAACAGATGAATTCTCAACGAAAAATGTAATCTTTGATATTCTAAACTACAATAAAATGGTTTCGTAGCAAATTAGTTCAAGTCTCAACCAAGTAGATGCATTTTCGATAAAAAAATTACTTTTCAACAAAATAGTAAAATTTTCAACAAAATAATTAAAGTTTCAACCAAATAGTATAATATTTAACCAAAAGAGGTAAATTATGAACCAACAATATAATAGTGCCTGCACTTTTCAAATGGAACAAACAATTAACCTTCAACCAAAAGACGAAATAGTTGAATTGTCTACTAAAAATTTTCAACAAAAATAGTAGATTTTTGATAAAAGAAAGGTAAATTTCAACAAAACAGTTGAATTCTCAACCAAAAGGATTTCTTTTCAAACTCAGGAATTGAATTTTCTAACAAATAATTTTCAATTAAAAATAATGAATTTACAATATAAAATACTTTATTACTATCTTGAAGTTATTATCTCATTAAATAGCAATTTATTCACTTCTGATTAAGTAAAAGCATATTTCACTGATTATTATTCATGTAATAATGATGTAAATTTACGATTTCTTCTTTACATACCAAATCATAAGATAATAATTTTGTACACGAATACTATATTTGCAATCAAAAAAATGTAAAAGCTTAGTAAAATTACATAATTTAATAGAAATATAGAAAAATACTTATGAAATTTAAAGAGAGTTTACTTGCACTCAGAATCCTCTTGTGTCAAAAAGATGCTTTTAAGAGCTTTTTTGGCACATATGGAATTTTCTCTTAAATTTAAGATCAACAAGATTTTCACTTGTTTACAAAAAACTATTTTTTCAGCCAAACATTATCATATTGTGACAAACTTTACCTAATCTAACAGCTAAATAATTTGGTTTTGGTAAAAAATATTATTACGCGGCTCAAAAAAAACAGACAAGAGGAATTAGATACTTTTGTTTTAAGAAATTTGTTTTCTCTGAGTGTGCTTAAAGAAATTATTTTTTAAGTTCATTTAAGTTCATGAATAGACGTTGAAAGCAAGAAAAATACTTTTATTTGTCAACAACAATTTAAAAAAAAATGGATTCATCGCGTTTTGCCCGCTTATTCCGCAATTCAGTTCGCATTTTCAAGAATAAACGAAAAAGAGGAAGTTTCTTGAAAAAAAATCTTCAAAAAATGTAAATAGGGGAAGGACTGCTAAGTCTAAAAACATGCCTGTTTTAACTCAAACATGGAGAAAAATGGATAGTCAAACTTGGAGTCTCAAAATTTATATGGTCAGTTTAATATTCTGGATAGTGCCAAGTGTCATTCACAGTTTTTTCTTCATAGTTAGACAGACCATAATTTTAGATTCTTTTTGAATATCCACAGGTGATTTAAACTCACTATCAGAAGAGTCAAATCGACACTCCTGAGTGTCAAACAGAAGTGGTTGCGTCACGACCTCTACCGAATGCCGAGCGAACACACCTTCCACCGGAAACGTATTTTCGGACCGATTAAAGTTTCGTTCTCCGTGTTACAGAACATTTTGCATTAGTGTAAGCCACTTTTTTATATTTCGAACATACGTGTAGAGTAAATAAAGTGTAGAGAGCATTTTGGAGAGTGGTTTAAGTGGTTTTCGTTTTGGTTTTAAACGTCAAATTCGATGTGTAATACGCATTTATATTGTTTTTTGAATTTGCCAGTGTTAAAAATGTTTCAATTCAGTGCAGTGACACCGTTTCCTTAGACTCTTGTATTCAAAGTAATATGTTGTCAAAGTTTTTGTGTATATGCAATCATATCTAAGGCATCTTACTCTTCAATAATAATAAAGATGCTTTCAGACTTGATGAATTCATATAAATTTTCATGTTTTTAGGTTTCATTTATTAATTTAAATTTCCGTCTGTCGTCTATCTTAGTCTCATTAATATATATGTAGGTAGGAGAAGGACCAAACATAATAAAGTTGACCCTCTGATACGAGAAAATGAAGCTAAAATTCCTGGGATAATCAGGTTTAAACTCGAAGATTGTTAACTTTACACTCTGGGATAAAGAAGCTAACCGTCAAATTTTGACACTCCACATATGATACGCAGCAGCAGCTGGGGGGCTCCCACATAGTTAAAGATCAAATATAATCAGCCTAACACTCATGATGTTCAGGCTGACTTGCTATTTTTCTTCGGGTTTGGTTTGGTTTTGCTTGTCATGTCTGCAATCGAAAAACCTAGTAATGAAAATTGAAAAAGGACGGCAAATTTGAAGACGTTTTAAGACCTAAATCCAGCTCTGCTCAGTACAGCATCAGTTTATATAGGGCAGTGAGGGTCGTGTAGATTGTACACAGTGTATAGCCGCTCAATTCGTGTGCGGTCGCTGTAAGAATGTAATGTCTGCACTGCACTGTCTTGAACTGTACTGTAGTACTCTCGAGTCTCGAACCCAAGAAGCTATGCCGCGTGAAATCGAGTGGAAAGACAATATGAGTTTATTTGAGGTGGGGGTTTATTTAATGGACGGGTGTAACGGTTGGCGGCGGACAAGAGCAAAGTGCGATTCGTGGTATTTGATATCGGGATAATCATTCGAGTTGTACCCTCTTACTCGCGACTTTCTCTTTCGCAAGATCTCCAGACTGCACAGAGAGCAGTGCGCTCCTAAGGACAATCACCTAAAATCCTTTATGCTCCACGATCTTCGTGAGCGAGCGCCAGCATTGTACTGTGCTGTACACTGTACACAGTCACACGAGCGATCCAAAGTCAGCCAACATTTCCGACAGATAAACCCGCCAAACGGATAATCGTGAATTTCGGATTTAAAAAACGCTTGCCGTTCTAGAGAAAGTGGCATTACGTGACAATGTAATATGTGCACTGTACAAACATTACAAACTAGTAGACTATTGAAAGAAGTTCTTTAAGAGTTCGGAGGAAAAACGATTTGCATATTACACTACCCAGATGAATATTTCCTCTGTAAATAAAACCATGAATTCATTATTATCCCAGAACGTAACAAAATTGCAGCCTCACAACTCTGGGAAAATAACCGTGTCCAAATGACAAGGTTCTATCTCAGTGGCAAAATCTGGAAGCTTGAAACTTGGCATGGATATTTGTATGACGCATCCGCGGAAGCGCCCTCTCCAAAAATTTCTTTATTTTAGGGTTTCGTAATCCAGGACAGAAACACTTATACTTTCGGTCCAGTGTCTATCCGTCGTACATTCTTCCCCAGTGGGGAAGTAGGGGAAGGAGAAATAAAATAGGGGAGGGGATTTCTAGGAAAAGAGGGAAATTGGCGGAGAGGAAAGGAGGGGAAGTGCGGAATGAGAGGGGATAATATAATATTAGAAATATGCTGAAAATTCCACCATTTTTCATTTACTTTGGTAGAAATTAGAATGCCCTCTAACAATAGCGCCTCTTTTTTAATTAAGTTGTCTGGAGTCATTTTTCTGTCTAAATATTTTTTTTTAGCAAGCTTTGCAAAATATGTTGAACATTTTAGCAGTTTCTATATAAAAATACATCAGAAAAAGATTCAAGAACATGAAAGATTGAATATTAGAAGTACAACAGAATTGAAAAATGTTCACGCTTGAGTTCGAAGAAATTTATTTTTACCAGTAGATAAAGTTAAAAAAAATTGTGGTTAAAAATTATATTATTTGATTGAAAAATTAATTATTTGGTCAAGCGGTTATTTCGTTGGTTGAATATTCAACAATTATGTTACAATTCATTCCTTTTCGTTAACAATTGAATTATTTTAATAGAAAAGAGAAAATTCCACTCTTTTTTTAGAAAATTCACCTTTTTGTCTTAAAAATTCAACAATTTGGTTGGCATATTTTGTTGTTGAAAAATCGACAATTTTGTCTTGTTTTCTAATGTCTTAAATACCTCTTCGCGATTCTGAAAAAATGAATCGAAAAGTTGTAAAAAAAGGAGAAAAAAATGTAAACGTAGACAAACTTCTCGCTTTTGCGTGTTTCCGTTTTTTTTTTTTTTTAATTTAAAGGCGAAAACGGAGAAAAAAAGGATTATGTAAAAAAGGGGATGGACTGCGATCCCTGAAACTAAAGTGGCTGCATTTTTTCGAGCAATATCCATTTTGATGTGACATTATTATCCATATTAGATGCTTATGCAGATAGATGCAAAAAACAAAATTAAGTATCAAGTCCACATTTTTAAGCCTTTATTTTATCACTCTTTTAAGTACGCAAAGTCCTAATTATGAGTTGATTTATTTATAAAATCTTCGCGAGAAAAAATTACCATAAAAATCTAGTAATTTCTTTATGGCAACATCAAGCAACACTTTACATATGTAACTGTAAAAGACTGCATGTAATTAAGAGAGTTTATTTTTCATTTTCTGTATGTCTGAGGTGACTGCGAATAAAAATTATCTTTAAAAATATTATTATTATCATGGACCTTTAATTTTTTAATTGCATTCGCGTATGAGCGCATTTTTTATAGCCCCAATTTTGTATGCTATAAATGATTTAAAATATACTTATTGATCTCGTTCTTAACGCCCAGACATTATCTTTGCCTTATTTCATTTTGGCAATTAAAAAGTTGTTCATTTAAATTTTGAATTTCTCCAGAAGAAATGTGATTCATAATTTTGTAAATTTGCTTCCTGTTATCTGACTAAATAATAAAATTCAACAGAATCGTTTAATCTTACCAATAAAGATTCCGAAACAGAAGCTACAGCAAAAACTTACCTGGAACACAAAGAATAAGACGATACATTAGTGAACATATCTATTATAATGAAGTATAAGTACAACAAATTATTTATGCACGAATGCGTAAGTATACAATTTCGAGCATAATTCCCTTAAATTCCTCTTTTACTTAATATCCCCATTCCATATGAAAACAAAGGAACATAAAATTAAAAACTTCCTGTCTCTGAGAACGTTTGCCAGCCAAGCACAATGACGAAGGCGAATTATGAGAATAGAAAAAAGTGTAACTCGGAAAAGGAAAAATTATCTATTCATATCACAGAGGCTGAATCTCGATGTTACTTTCCCTTTAACAGTCGGAGTCTCAGATTGAATAGCCTCGAGTGCACTAGTAGTAATCACAGTTTCATGTCAGGGAAAAATGTCGTATGTGGTCAGACAAGTCGGTAACTCTTTTTATTCTACACGCTACATGCGAAGCCTTTTTTCATGCGCTCGTCACAGAACGCCAAAGGGTACACCTATAGATCAACTGCGAGAAAACGAGACTTGGATTGAAAATGATCTGCATTTTTTTATTTCATTTTCTCCCATCATACTTTTAAGTACCACGCACTTTTCTTTCGAACGAATAAAAATCGAAGACGAAATAAGCTGCATAAAAGAGTAGAAAGAAAATATAATGAGACGTATGGCGTAAATTGTTGAATGTAAATTGTAAATATACTTTTACAACAAAAAAATAAGCTCAAAATAAATCAACATATCATTATTTAAAATTGTTCACAATGATACGCAACAGATGTGAGAGAAATGTAATATAGGTTTCGGGAGTAAAGAGAATAAAAGGAGCTTCGGTAACCACGAAAAAAGTAATAAAAATGTAAAACAAGACTTGAAACAAAACAGAGAGGGAAGCAGTAAAAATTACGAGGCAGAACGGAATAGGGGAAATACTAGGTACTAAACAAAAAGGCAGAGTTGAATGTCGAGTCGAATAAAAAAGCCAACAGAAGCCAACCTGGGGCAATGCCAATTCAAAAACAAACTGTCAAATAAAAACTAGAATTCTTCCAATTGAAAATACGGCAAAAATTATGAAATGAATCATATAATAGACTCCTATTACGAAACGTTGTCTCCGTTTACTTATCTTATATTTTGTTGGTTTTATATTGTATCAAATTTGTATTTGACTTCTTTAAATTAATATTTCTATGGTTTATTTCTAATTTAGAGGATATAAACTTCAAGTCTGTTGAATTCAACAGCACATATACTTAAATTAATTTAAATATATATGCCTCTGATTCTAAATGTGATTTATAATTGAAGCAAATTAATTAGAAATGTAATGGTTAAAATTCATATAATTTTGAATTAGAAAGTTTTCAATTTGGAATCTTATAATTAGATATTTCATCAATTCTACGATTTTTTATACTAATCAATTTAATGATTAAAAATCATTTCAAAATTGAATGCTTCATAAGCTGCATTTTTATCCGCTTTGTGTCTGCTTTGATTTTTTTTCAAAGTCGGCTTTTTTTAATTTGACTTTATATAATCTTCAGATTGTAATTTGATTCTTAGGAAATTTAAAGGCTTCCGATTTTCAGGTTTTGTTTAAGTTTAATACTAATTTTGAATTTCTATCAATTTAGATTGGATATTTCAAAAACTCGAAATAGCTTAAAAAATTGTTACGAAGAATTCTCAGAAATGAAAACATTTTTCCTACAGGATGTTAAAATTAACACAAATTTGAAGTGTTTTAAATTTTAAATTTCAAAATTGGAAGATTATAGATTACAGATTATAGAACTAGGATTAATTTTAAATTAGCTAATACGCATTATATTTGTTCCTGCATTCACATTTGGTTTCTGATTAATTTAATATTTATCAAAACTTGAAACTTCTGATTCTTTTTAGCAGGACTAATAAGCCAAAACCGATTTTGTAACCGGAAACCAATTTTAGGGCTTAATGTATCTATTTTTGATGTTTTCAAAACAGAATATAAAAAACATCATTTCTATGCAACCCTTTCTAAATTACTATAACTATTTTTTTAGTATTTTGAATTTGATATATTTTGTATGACATTAAATGCCTTCTTATGTCTCTCTGCTTGGATGCCTAAAAGTTTTAAATTCTTCACAAGTAGAATAAATTCAAAATAAAAATGGTATTTTATTTTTATTAAGATTCTTCTGAAATTCAAGCTTCTTCCAAACAAGTAATTCTTTAAATCAACTGTCAAAAATTGTATTCATTAGAAATTATGCCTCAACTTTAATCTGAATTATAATTTAAATATTATCTGACTTCACAACCCAAAATGTTCTCAAAACTGGGGAAATTAGGGTATTTTTCACGAAAATAGGAAAATAGATTCTTTTGATTAAAATTAAAGTAGGTGTCATATTCAGTTATGCCTGAGTTATGCCTGAGATTTAGAGTCAAAATATATTAAATTTTAAACAAAATGATGTATTTTTGAATAAAAAATATCAATTGACTACCATAAGAGATAAATTTTCAACATACGAGTTGAAAACTCAATATAAAAAACCGAATTATTAGTGAACATTCGACTTTTAAACCCCAAATGATTAGTTTCCAACAAAAAAGTTAATTTGCTATCAAGATGAATTTTGATGAAAAAATTTTTTAGCCAAAGAAATAGTTCTATTTTCAAGAACACAAATTATTTTCAAATGAAGAAGTTGCTTACAAAACAAATTAATGAACATTTCAAGCAAGAGACCAATTTCAACCAAATGGTAGACTTGGCAAAGAAAAAGAATAAACTTCAACCAAAATTAGTTGAATTTTCAAGCAAAAATTACTTTTTTTCTTTCATTTTTCTAACAAAAATATTACTTTTCTACCAGAAAAGATGAATTTCTAATCATTCCAAAATATGATACTAGACTGTTCAACCAAAAAGAATGAGGATTGACCAAAAGTTTCTTTAAAAAATAGGGAAAAAGAGGAATTCTTTATCAAAGGGGAAACGATGAGAATAGAGCAAAGAGTGTGAAATAGTATTATTAAATTATAATCCTTTTGAATTTTAAATTTCAGATTATCGACCAGCCAGTAATAAGATGAAGATTTGTAATGTTTATATGCTGCCTTGTCGAAAAACTGAAATCTTTAACTTTTAAAGAAATCCTGGCATTTAGCTGATGAGCTTATTATTTTCTCTAATCACAAGAGAAACCCTGACTTCTTTCATTTCTCAACATTAACTCACATTCCAAAATGGAGAAGACAGCAATCAAATTTTTTAAAAGGAAAAATAGATACAGGCAAATAGAAACTTAAAGTTTAATGTGAGAATTCGTTTCGAGATTATTTCGTAATAAAGATGCGAAACATTCTGGGTCCGATCTAGCATTATCGGTAACACTCTAATAGAATTGAGGTTTCGACGTGAGTGACAAAAGTTACTGCCTCATTAAAAATACTGTACGCCATGTTAAATCGGATTCCTCTGATTGTACCATACATCGAACGTATCGTCACGACGTTGCCTACACGAGAAAATGCTATTCCGTCCACTTTGAGAACAGGTTTACGAGGCGTTACTCGTGTTCCGTTACGATCGGTAAAGCAGGCTGTCTTCACGAGGAGCTTGTCCAAACTGGATGCACTTGAAACGATCCTTGGATCGCTCTTATCCCTCGTTCGTGCCACCATCTTCCTTAAAATCCCAGAAATCCCCTTATAACCCTTTCCCCCCTTCCCCCCTTTACCACGTTTACCCCCTTTCCCCTTATTCATCCAGCATCGCTCATTACTTTCGATCGTTGCAGATTAATTTAATTCTGATCAACTTGGATTGCCTCGATACCATACTCACGGACAGAGAAGGTAAACCGAAAAGAAGAAGAAGAGAAATCAAGAGGAGGATAGAAGGAATGATGGTGTATGGGAAAGGGAGAGATAGAGAGAGAGAGAGAATGATAAAAAAGGGAAAAGGATGAGAAAGGGAGAAAAAGAGAGAAAGAGAGCGAGGACGAATGAAGACCAAGTTTTTTCGGGACCAGCCAAGCATAAGCTTGGTTCGGACAATGACCGTCAGTCTCAGATCGGATGTCGCCTGTATTTCGCTTGACGTAGAGGAATAAAAAGAAGCAGAAACGGTAGAGCGATGAGGTTAATTTCGAAAACTGCATGCGGCCGACGCCTTCAACTTCCTTTGTTGAAAACGAGTCTGACTGGTGCCTTGTCTCCGCACGATGTTTGAGATAGGGTGTTTTAGAGATGAAACGCACCCACGGCAAGAGCCAACTCAGCCGGATAAAATGGTAATGACAATAATATATTGTCGGTGTTAACAGTTAAGAGGTGGGCTATCATCACTATCATGACTATCGTCACATCGACGAACAAAGCCAATGTCCGCCCGTTTCCGGTGCGTTCCGACCCATTGAAACAGATCCTACCTTGAATCCGCTCCAATCGACCGAAAATAGCCAATCATGGCCTTGCCTTTATGTCTCGATTTATTAGCTCTCGCTAAAAACAATTTTATTAAGTCTGCAACATGATCTCACATTGTGTAATCATCTTAAATGTAATTGAATATATGTTCAATCTTGTATCTAATTCGAGCAGGTGCAATTTTTTACTGTGTACTGCTGTTCAATTAGTCCAGTCATCTTTCGGTTTGAACGCAAAAAAATTGCGCACGAGCGGTTACTGATAGAACCAACAGAAATCAAATTGTTTTAAAAGGTATCGATTTCAGAGACGTGCAGCCTGCAAAATTAAAGAAATTCGTGATTGAAAAACCCAAAATTATTTAAAAATTTATAAAAAAAAATCCCCTATCAGTTTAAATACAGAAGTAGGATTTCAATATTTCAGAACATTTCCAGGTTCTCCAGGTCAACTTCTGGAAAATTTCCAGGACAATTTAAAAAAATCTATTCAAAATTTTAACTCAAGTTCTTGTACACAAACGGCGAAAATGATCTACACCGTTGTATTTTGAGCTGCTGATAAGTCATATTATTTTAGTAACATTAACATGACATTTTTTTCTTGAAATAGCGCGAAAGGCAATTAAGTAAAAATATAATGCAAGAAAACGTAAAATTGAGAAGTTTTCGAAAAATTAAAAAAAAAATCTACAAATAATTAATATACTTAAAAATTCATGGGCTCATTTTAAAGGTGAGTCTCCACAATATATTACTGAATTATTAAGTTATTTTTATCATTATTTCCCTAGATTCTACCCCAGGGTCAAACTTGGTGCAGAAAAATCGCAAAATTTAAAAATTGTGTAAATACTTACGAACCTTTTCAAAAATCAGTATTTATCACATTTAAAAAAATGTATCAATACTTATAAAAATATTATTATTTTGGATTTTTAACATATGTTGAGTACAACCATTTAAAAACATTTTAATCAGCCACAGAACTATACAAATTTTTATTATTATTTCCAGAGTTATTGCAATTTTTCTAAGAAATTTAAATTAATTACCTTTTTTTCAATACCTTTTCAATAAATTTACATGTTTCGTTCAACTTGGGCTTATTACATACAGAATTTTAGTAATTTTGTATTATTTTAAATAAAGATTGTATGTTAATACTATAAAAAATGAGGAACTTTAGCAAGAACTCAACCAGTAGGCGTGTAAATAATTCCCTTCCGTACTTTACATAAAATTATTAATCATTCTAGATGTTCAAAGTCGTTCAACTATTGTTTCATTCTAAACAAAGTTTTACCATATTAGTAAAAAAGTCATTAATATGTAATAGTAAAAAAAGTAGCGGGCAATACCGCTTACCGCGTTCCTTCAATTCCTTAAAACGCAACTTAATTAAGTCATATGAATCTTAATTTTGAAAATACGCAGAAAAATAATAAAATAATAATTAAAACTTCAAAAAGAAATGGCAATAAAAATTGCTTGGCTCTTTTTGATAATTCCAGGATTTTCTATGTTGACAACATTTTGACCCCGGAAAATGATACGCTTGTGTTTGGAGCAATAGTTTTCTTAATTACAGGCATTTATTAGGTGTATTTTCTCTAATAATATACTATATACCAATTAGTTTTACTTTACTCAGTATTTTTTTTGTAATTAATTGTAGCATTACTAAATAAAGCCTTTTTTATCGTTTTCAATTATAGTCATGGAGTTATAATCACTTCTTAAAAGTCCCGGAGTTCTTATGCCATCCGGTAACAAAACAGTTTTGTATTTATTTTATAGCTTAAGATTTTAAGCTTCACATTTGAATTGACTAATAAATTAAGATTATTGAATTTACTTTAAGACGTGCAAATTAAATTGCTCAAATAATTAAAATTACATAACCTTAAAGCAAGGTGAGTACACAATAAAGTTTTAGATTTTAGGATGGAACAATCGGCGTTTTATAATTAAAAGCGTTCAAGAATGAAAATACATAAAAATCAAAATAAAAAGTAAGAAGATAAAATTAAATAATGTCACAATTAAGCATGCAAAGATGAACATTTTTTAAGTTGTTACGATTCCCCGAATTCATCAATTATAATTTTTAAGAATCCTTTAATAATGAACTGTTTTCAATATAACGTCTTCACAAATAAACTATGTTATAGAATCGAACATTCAAAACAGAAAATTTTTAAATTTTATATAATCAACATTGCAAGGTCACAAAGAATTCGCAGTGGGGTTACAGCTCTAATTTTATATAATATTATTTTAAATACTGCATACAATTCTAAAAAATTTAGTATATTAAAAAAAAATGTTGAATAGTTCACTTCTGAGAAAAACAAATGAATCGAAAACCCTAAGTTCAAACAACTCTGTAACCTTGAACCGTGACATACTGCAAAACGCTGAACCAATCAGAATAATGGTATGCAGCGGCTATGTTGTCTAACGAAGTATCCAGCTGACAGCTGGCGAAAAAATTTGTGAACATCCACATGTCCAGTTTTGGCACATTCACACTGCCAGAATTTATAAAAACCGGTTTGAAAGAATATAGAAGCATTTTCAACACCTTGTTCGCTCTTCTTCGTACTTTTTAAATACGTTTTAAATAATAACCGTAACAATAAGCTATGTTTTTCCAATCACTAGTGGCCCGTTTTCTAGTGGCTGATGTTTACTACCGACGGTGACCCAATCACAGTGCCCCATCTTCCCGCTAAAAATTGAAACCATATACCTAAAGTACTTGATTACTTAAATTAATGGTATTAAATATTCAGTGCTCCTTTAATTTTACTCGGATAAAGAATATTTTAAATATGCCACATAATCCCATTGTTTTATTTATTGCTACTTTTTTTAAACAGATTTTTGAACAAATGTCAATAAAGCAAGGTTAGTATTTTGTAACAGAATTTTGATAAGAGTGGTATCTCGATTTTGTATGATAGTTTAGTACATTTAAATTTTCAATCAGTGTCAATTACGATTAAAGCTGACGTACGGTAGATTGATTTTATGTGAATTAGAAAGCAAGATCTAATTTACCGGTAATTATATGAATATTATCGTAGTAGATATAAAATTAATTTAACTAAAGCAGATCTTTGGTCTAAACGGCTGTAGATCTCGCTCAAATTACACCCGTTCAAGCCAAGAGAACGAGAACCTGATATGCCTTGGATGAAAGTTGCGGTTTCAATCTTAACTGAGGTTAAGATACGTGTTTAGTATTTCAGTAAACATGAATACGTAGGAAAAAGTCAGATTTATTGATAGTTCAAAGTAGTTACTACTTAGGAAAGAAACTTGTCTATATCTCGCGTGACTGCCGTATATTTCAGGTCCTTTTACACTTTCCAGAAACAGAAGATACGACCTCAAGAAAAAAAGACAATTTCAAACGAGAAAGTAGTATGCTTATGGTTATTACTCCGCTTGAGAGGACTCTCGGATAATCATCAAAGAAAATGATCGCAATCGTGAATGCTCTATTAGACTTTATAAAGTAATCAAGAAATAGGTTTTATGACTTTAGATAATTTAACTTTATGACAAATTCAATCATCGATGACTGTATTGTACAATATTGCGTTATAAAATTATACTAGGTAGAAAAGGTCGTATGAACTTTAATTATTTTTCAGTGTTTTTTCCCCTGTCATCTTATGTTACTTTAGAACAGCCCCCATAGACAGTTTCCTGACTGAAATACTGTTTTCAACATTCTAAGAGAACTAAACTTAAATAGTAAACATACTTTTAAATAGAATTAGACGTTTTTTACGAATTTTCAAATTTCAAGGAATAATTTTCTGTTTAGCCAATTTCAAAATGCTCTCTAAATTCGAATTAGTTACAACATTTTAATAATTTCAATGAGTAATTTAAGTCTAGCTACGAATAAGTTTTTTACTGATAAATTAGTAAAACTGACATATTCACCAGTAAAAATAACTGATTCTTAGTCACCATTCACTTACTGATCAAAATTATTAAAACTTTAACTGATTTAAATTTAGAGTGCATTTTCATATGCTTTAAATGTTAAACTTAATTTAAAAATTACAACACATAAAAGAAAATCAATGAAATAATTTTTTATGTCAAAAATTAAAAAATCAGTAGTAAGAAATGCGACTTTTAATATCCTGAAAATTAAAAAAAGAACAATTTCAAATTAAAAAATGTCACATTTAAGCATTTAAACGTAAGTACAATCGAAACCACATGGCTAAATTCGATTAGTTAAGAATGTTTCAGTTTTAAAAAATACAAAAAAATTAATCAATCTCAACTAAATCTTTAAAATCGCACAACAATTTCGAAGCCCTTCAAAGAGATTATGAAATTTTAAATGATCAAAAATGCAATTTTTAATATCCAGATAATGTTCAAATGGGAACTCTCTAAATCCAACAATTTTAATTCTTACTGTTTCCAAGGCAACAATTTGAACTAGAAGGAAAATGCAATAAAAGAAAATCTAAATTTTTAACTTTGAAATCTATATTATTCTGAAACTGAAGTCCCTTCAATTCTGAGAAAAGAACTTTCTAATTGATATGATTAAAAATCTCCAACCTTTCAAAAAATAAAAAGGTTTAATTTCAGGCATTTAGCAGCAGTAGTTACGTGAAAAATGTGCATATAGTTTGTAACATTATACAGATCACATTAACATTAAAAGTTTTCAAATAGTATTTCATGAGGAAAATTCGAACAATTTTGTATAATTAAAGAGGATTTTACTCAATTTGTAAACTTTTTATAATTAAAGAAACCACCCTACAGTCGATAATGATAATGAAACATGGAAAAGGATACTATACAGTATAATGCAATTTCATTTATATATAATAGTTAATTCATTTGCGTGAGCAAAAAATTATTTTTTATCCTTAAAAAAAATGTTGTCTTCTTTATTCATAATTTTTATCTAAATGAAAGATTTTTTTACTCAATAAGCTTATTTTAATTTTGATTATACTATTAATTATACTATTCATACTTTTTATCCAAATGAAAATTTTTTTCACTCAATAAGCTTATTTTAATTTTAATTATACTAATGGCAAATGAAGGGTTGCAGTACAGAATTTTTCAGGAGAGCGAAATAACATTATGTAAAATTGAACTAACCATTTAAAGATAAAACAAAAATTTACTCCCGAATTGGAGTATTTCTAAATTGAAGCAAAAAATTATGATTCACCCTTAAAGGGCACACTTCCGTAAAATTACATAAAGAGCACACTGGGTGTTAGGCACCTATATTATTCAAGCCTGTGCTGTGCCGACGGTACTGGATAGTTTTTTTTTTTACAAGAAAATCAATTAATGATGTTTAATCTACCTAGTATAAGGAGAAAAAGGTTTCATAACAGTTTTTGAAATTTAAAGTAGTTAAAAAAATCCGTTTTCAGTTTAAATAAATGAAAAATTAAACGCCGTACTTTATGCGATTAAACTATTTTATTGATCTTAAACTGTGTATAAAAGTCATAAGAATCAAAATTATGTGAAAATTACATAGAAAACCCAATTGACCTAAACTTGAGTTCTAAATTCAGCACTCGATGGCGCCATATGTTCCATTTTCTTGAATTTAGTACGTTTTGTTAAAGCGTAAATAAGTCGCTGGTTGTTTGAAACCCAACTGCAATTTTTGGCAATTTTCATGAAATTTCGGCAAAACATTTCGGCAAAACAAAGCATTAAATTTATTAATGTAAATGAGGCTTTTTCACAGTGCCAATGAATTAGATATTAAAAAATATATGTGAGCGTCGGCATGAAACGGGCCCGTTTGGCCGGTATGGACTTACGTATATTTATATGGTTAAATAGTCGGATAAATTCCCGGAATCTTAGGCCCAAAACGAACCTTCTATAAATCTATAGGTTAAAAAACCCGTCGCCGAGGTATTTTTGAAGTTGGAACTTCAATAGTGCATATAGTGCTAACAGATTCTGTATAGGATGTATAGGTCTCAGTATCATCCCCAATTAAAATCAGTTCAAATATGAAAAGAATAATTTTGACCTTGACCACTGTGATGAAAAAAAGATACACACAATGCTGCAAACTATGCAAAATTCATTTGCTGAACATTTTTTGTTATCTCAATAATAATAAATCATTTTTCAGTAATTAAAAACAAAAAGTTACCTGTATAATTTTATATTAGAATTAAATTATTACACTATTCTCCAATGAGTGTTTGTAATATTATAAACTATACTTTAAGAAACGCCTCATAATGTTGTGTATGGTAATCCAAAGTAAATAAAAAAATTGCATTAATTAATTCATAAGTTTCGAATTTCCACCTGGGTGAAGGATTATTCATTCATTCCACCTTCGCTTACACAGAATGTTTGGCATTACTAAAAAAACCTCTACATAACAAAGTTCAAATATAGATAGAAATATAAAATATAGATATTCATTCAAATATTCAAATATAGATAGAAAATTAAATATTATTAACGCAGTAATACACGTTGACTTGATATATTGATTTAAATGCCGTAACATAAACTTAGTGCAAATTTGATCATCAATATGACAATATTTAGAACCGTTTAGAGCATTCCTTAAAAACTGAAAT
>JAWWLR010000149.1:15453029-15464888 GCA_035041075.1 Acraspis erinacei | reverse complement strand
AAGTTTAATAGCAAATAACTTAACAGTTTTGAGGTAATATAGCACAAAGTTAACAAAATCGGGTTGATATTTTTTTTTCATACGGTCCGAGTAGTCTTTGGAATATCTTTTGGTAACTCAGTTTTGAGAAAATTAGGTTTTAGTTTTGAGGTTAGAATTGTATTGCATCTGAAATTTGGCTTATCGCAATAAAAAATCTAATTTTCAATTTTAAAAAAATGCTCCCGAGGTATGGGTATGCTGAATACAGGAAAGAAAAGTTTAATCGAAAAAGTTATTTACTTTCGAGGAAATGGAGTTGGAGAAAATAAAATAGTACATTTATTCCATTTAAAAAAATTTAAGTCTTTTTATGCGAAAAGCGTGAAAAGTGAAAAATTGAAGTAAAAAATGCGATTTCGAATAAATCTTTATAACAATATGTGTATTGGATTTTATAAGAATTTTCTATGCAAAAAAAAAAGTTTCGCGAGAAATGTCCCTTACATCCTTATGATCTGCCACCCTTCAAATGTTATTTTAATTAAATCAAATTTTATTTCAATCAAACAAAATTTATTCCAACTGAAGAGAAACTATGTTTGAAATAAACAAACATTTATTTGACTCCACATGAAAAAATCATATATTTAAATGTAACAAAGAATTTTTGAATTTAAAGAAATTTAGTGTGAATCGAAAAAACTTTGTTTACGCCGCAAAAAAAATATTAAATTAGAAGATAAGTTTTTTTTAAATAAAAAAAGGGTATTTAAACAAATCTTATTGTTTGAATGAAAAATTTTTCTCTGCGTACTGAAAAAAAGTGAGAAATATCTCTTATAAAGTATATTAATTATTACAAACCACAATTTCTCATAAGTTTAATAATAAACAAATTCTTCATTTGTTAAAATTTAAAAAAAAATATTTTTGTCCAATAAGGCTTCATGTGTAATATAAGGTGCTTTCTCAATAATATTCATAAGATTTCGTTGAAGAAACCATATTTATCTGTTTTAAAGTATTCAAGACTTGAATATTGTTTATATAATTGTTCAGAAAATTAAAAAATCGCTAACTCCTTGTAAATAATCATTGTAAAGTTATACATTTTTCATATTGCTGAAAAATGGTAACATTCAGAACTTGTTCATTAAATTTGCTTAAACAATTAACGTCTTTTATCAGAAAACGAAGTCGATAACACCTAAACAGCTTTTTTTTATGAAATTTGTAAACCGCGGGGTTATTCATTTCTAAAATGAATACAATATCTTTACAAGTTGGAATTAGCGGATTATGATTCCAAATCTCCTACTCTGATCAAGTGGATTCCATCAAATCTCTCAGTGACCTTTTCAATTTTGCAAACATTTTTGAAAGTTTTAAAGGCTTCTGAGATCTCCGTCGAAATTGGAGGCTTTTTCAACTGTTTTTGAGTCACTCAATCTTGGGATCTCCGAAATCTTTCAAATCTTAATAGGATTTTCGCTATTCTAAATCTTCAATTTTTTTTAATCTGTAGTGATTTTTACCAAGATTTCCGAAGTGAACCCCTCGCATATTGCAACCAAAATTTTGCGTGAAATAAAATATCCAACTACTCACTTTACAATTCAAGATTCCGAAAAATAAAAGTAATACTTTTATATAAATTACTGTTCCTCAAAGAAAATGGAGCCAAGTATCGAAATGAATAATCTTGAATCATAAATGAAGCTTTCTGTACACAACATACACCCGATAATTGAATTAAGGGTGCTGCCCGCCTCATTTAAAGGCAAGAACCCACTTGAAATGAAGTAATTAAATTTTCCTCAAAGCTTTACAGTATCATGTAAGGTATTTGTCTCCTTCTCTCTTCCACTTAGCATACATAAATTATCAAGCAAGATCAGAGAGAACGCCACATGAAGATGTCTGAGGAGCGCAGCATCAATCTAACATCCGCGATTGATGCAAGCAGATATCCAACTTTATCATGCTGCTACAAAACTGTTTACTTCATTATTTTCTACTTCTCGAAGTAAGTCTTAAAGAAACACCTTGTCAGAGCCTATGATAAATTCCTCCCCTTGCTCCTTTGAGAGTGTATAAGATGAAAAGAGATTGGGTGGAGGCAGGGGGAGGAGGTCATCTTATAAAGGGAATGAAAAGGGTATCAAAGAACAAGACGTAAGACGTTAGTCACTCCTTCCCTTTCACCCTTCTTTCGCGTCTTTAAGCCGAATTTGATTAATGTTTGATATAAAGTCAAGTGGTGAGCTTAAAGTGGAAGAGCATCTTCATCTTCGACGATGAGTTTTCAATCTGTGTTCCTTCCATTTCTGCCGTTCTTCTCGTTGATCGGATTTAATAAATAAGCGAATTTATGAAACAATGCTCGAAATGGAAAAGAAAATTAGAGGATTCCATGTCAAAGGAGGGATTTGCTAACTCTATAATTAGGATATTAAGTTGGATTCTTTTACGAGCAGTTCGGGCACCCGGCTAATTTTATATTCAGCGTGTGCCAATCAATTTACTCTAATATATTCCAAGTATTCGTTCGCGGCCAACATCAGATTCTTCGAGATAATGAAAAAATTCTTCGTCCCAGCAAGCTTTTTATCTCATTAAACTCACATAATATATAACAAATTTTTTGTGTGCTAGACTAAAGTGTAATGTAAAAGTATTGGTTAAATTCAAGATATATGAACTTTTACCAACGTGCTGGTGGTTCGGATTCCACCTTAAGCTGTATTCTAATTTCTACACATACAGGCTTAGATTTTCAATATTAAATCATTACAAACTTTTTATTATTTCCAATCTAGAGCCAGGTACAGTGTTAGCAAGTTTATTAGTTTCTTTGAATTAGGCACTTTTTTCTAACGATAGTAATAACGAATTTACTTTAACGAAGTTACATTATTACTAGTAGCACGAATTCGTAACTAGTTATATTTTTTCAGTAACAGTAACTACAATATTCGTTGCTTTTTTAGTTACTTTCAAAATATACGCTGTTAAAAATTTTTGTTTTAATTTTCTTATACATTCATTGAATTCAGTGGATTGCAAGGGAATATTAAAGAATTCACGACGAATTCATAAAAATTCAAACTGACTAACTTAAAAAAATTACTAAAAAGAGATTTGAGAAAAAAAGTCAAAAAGAATACAAAAAGAATAAAATATTAATTATTTTCATAAAAAAAGTTACATTTTGAAACGGTAACTATAAAAATAACAAGTAACTTATTTCATGATGTAGCGTTCACGATACCTACTTACTTTTAAAATGTAACTTACCCACCACTGGTCAGATATATGCGAAAAATATTTACTCTAAATTTAATTCAGGGAGAGATGAGTCACTGAATCTAATCAGTAAGAATTTTCTCTGATTCACAAAGATTTATGCATATGTACCAAGCATAGATTTCTTATCTCGAAGGTTTTAAAAAAAATGACAATAGCCCTTTTATTAATTATTTTGATACATCCAAACAACTTACAGCATTACGATTACTATCTTCTCACCAAAATATTAATCACCATAATTGTTCCAGAAGTTTACATAAGTTTCCAAAAGTTTAGAAGTCTACATAAGACACAAACCATCGACTATGAGCTACATGAAGTTGGATATTTCAAAAATCTACTTATAAAAAGTAATAAGTTCGTTATTTTTGGATCCAAAGACGAATTTACATCACAAACTTCCAATAATTTTATTTTCGAGGGTCAATACGATCCTGATCATACTGCTGTCATTTGAGATGCGATAAAATCTCAAAAGAAATATCAAAAACGAATGTTTCTGAGGATATTCTTGAGAAAATTCTGATTCTCGAAAGAAGATTCTCTCTAAAGTTGAGTGCTGCAAGTTGTGAGATATATCGTAAGAGAAGATACGAGGGTCGGTTTGGCGGTTGGGCTTTCGGTCGACCAACCAGCCGGGCAGGCAGGCAGGCATGCAGCTAGCCAGCAGATTGCCTGGGATGTAACTGGAGAGCACATTACCCGGCATTAAGTCACCGAGATAACTACCTGTGTGGGAGGCACACACGCGAATCTTTAGCGTACGCCGTACGTACGCAATGCTATACCGTCGTTTATTTTATAAATTAGGATTCCTCACAAGCTGAAACGTTATCCCCTGTCCTGACGAATATACGTATACATGCCGAAGAGACCCAACCAAGAATTGAGCTTCAAGTCCCTTATCGATATTGTTTGCCGCGAACTTTGCCTCACGTGCTCGTTAAATTAAATGAATAGGGTGGGTTCAAACTTTTCAGCTTGGTAGCATATCGGTTATCTAAATTAAATTCGGACTTTATTGGCGGATAAATTCTAGGTTTTCGTGCAGCTTCTTTATACCCAATGGCCAAATCTTAAGGACTTTTGGAATTTATCAAGATTCGGGGTGATGAATCGCCACCAAGCAAATGCCGCGAATACCTTTTCCCGAAATGAAGTATATCATCTCATAAAAGAGTAAGGGTTAAGGAACCTTTTTCCAACAGTACACATTCTAATAAAAGGTTTTGTTTGATATCCCGTATTTTAGCATAGTAATCCCTAATATTTGTTGAAACAAATAATAATTGTTTAAATAATAAAAAATTAGTTTAGAAACACTTTGGAAGTTGTCCTTTATCGAATAATAATACGTTGTGCCAAAAAAGGGTTCAAAAATTCTCTTTGACATGATTTGATCTGCAACAAAATGATCCAGAAATTTAACACTTTTGTTTTTCTATATTTATACGGATTTTCGTATCAATTGGATAATACCGTTGCAGCAAAAAAAATTCTTTCAGATTTAGAGTGACGAACTTTAATTTCGATAAAGTTAATAAAAGATAGTTTTATCCACTTTTCGAAAACTCGTCTTTTTCCTATTTAAAACCCCGTATTAATTTAAAGGGTCCATATGGACCGATTTGGCTCGAATATGGAGGAAATTTTTCTTTTAGGGAACCACAAATATTGAAGGAGGGGGGGGGGTAATCATAAAAAATCGGCCTGATGTGCGGGCATATGCTCATGGTGCTCTAAGCACACGGATCGCAAGTTTAAGCGCTCTTAGAGCGAGCGCCTGTCGAATTGTGCGCTTCGCGCCCGATAATATATTTATGTGGCACTTCGTGCTAAATGACGTGTTTAACTCGAGTTACACACTCTTTCCTTGTACTTCCCTCACATTTGTACATAGAACTCTTAAAATTAAAGGTCAGAACATCGACAAATATAATTTGGTAATTATTAATTCTCTTTTGTTAAAGCTCGTTCGGCTTTAACGAAAGCATTCTCATAACGTATGTCGTGTTCCGTGCTCAATCAGAATTTATCCGAAACGCGTACTTTTCTATAATATCTTCAACATTCGTATACTAATGTATATACAAATTTTATTTGATATAATCCCTTTAATAATTGTTTCTTATGTAGCATCAATTTTTTTCCGCAGCTATGCCAAAAATTTTAGTTTTTTAACCAGATTTCTTACGATCAAAATAAAAACTACTAGACCTATAAAAAATAATTAATATCAAATTTTCAGCTATTTTTTCGGCGAAAAACTTTTGTTTGTTCTTTTTTTTTTAACTTCATGTCACTTTTCCAAAAATTTTATTTTTTTATATTTTCAAAGTTTTTTTTACGATTAAAAGCAAAACTACGCATTCTGTCAAAAAATGATTAAGAAAAAATTTCTATGTCGTTTTTAAGTGAAAAATTTTTGTTTATTTTTTTTGTATCTTGCAGTTTTGCCAAAAAATGGAATTTTTAATAGCGTTCCTAATGATTAAGACAAAAATATGCTTCTAATAAAAAAATGGTTTGAAGAAACTTTGTTTTCCTGAAAAATGGCATTTTTGGTTCCTTAAAAAGTATTTTCAATTGATAAAACCAGAACCATTTTTCAAAAATGGCCATACTAAATTTTCATGCAGACCAATATGAATAAAATGTTTTATTAAATAATAATAATAATAATAATAATATGTAAATATAAATGTTGATTTGACCAGCAGAAGCTGTCTGTCAACTTTAGTCAATGCCACACCGTTCTCGTCGTATTTTACCTCGGTATATTTTACTAAAATTAAGCTCAAGTACCCTGGAAGCAAGTACAAATGAGCAGTAATTCAAATTTCACATTATATGTTCTGTCTCCAAAACAGTTTTCGTAACACTATTGCACGTTTTTTAAAGCCAAAATTAACCATTTTTTGAGTCCGCGAAAAGTCTCCATAAGATCCCATGTTCTTTGCACGACTTCAAACAGTGATTTTTCTTCGGACCGATCCAATAGCCGTACTGCTTTAAAGAACTACATATATTTGTGTATAACTTAAAATCATATGGCAAAGCTCAATCCAATCTGATCAGTCATTCGAAAGTTATCGTGCCTACAGAGTACAGACAGCCTCATCCGTATTTTACATCAAACTAATACCTTCTCATTAGGATGAGAATGTAGAAATAAAAATAAAAAAAGGTTTATCAGGCATGAATCGATTGCTCCATACAATATGAATTCACGGTCAGGTGAACCAGTATAATGAATCAGGTTTCAGTTTCTCTGTGTATTAAATAAATCTGTTTTCACTACTTTTGTCATGCTCACTTTTGGTGACAAAATGAACAAAAGCAGGTCATTCAGCAACATGTAGTAAAATATTCTGAAATTCTCTGCAATATTTAATATTGCGCCAAGTTTGCTAATATTTTATTGCTTACTGTATAACAGTATGCTGTGTGTATTATATTATAAAACCTTGATTTCATATATCAACGCCTCGATTGCGTACTGCCCCACGTAGCCTTTAGGCGGTGGACAGCTCTCCGTCACGTTTCTTCCCGGCACAGCTCTCTTTCGCGTTTAGGCGTTGTGCAACTCATCCTAGCGCTTTTTCGGGATGGGGCTTGGTCGCTGCATTGATTATGTGCAATTCCCAAACTCTAATTTAGAAATGACTGACAGCACACGAGGCAGCGCCTGCGAAATTAAGGGTGATGTCTTTTAAATGGGGCTGCTGTTTAATTTGGAGATCAATAAAGAAAAGGGTAAAACAGAATTTCAGCAGTTACCGCTTGAAATCCTGTTTTAATTACCATATCCATTTTCACGTAAACCCTTTATTACACTCGTGTTCTTTGAGAACCGGCATGAACACGTGTACGAAATAAACAGCGAGTGTCGTCTGCTAAGAAGTAACAATATTGAACAGACCCTTAAATATCCGTGCACTCATATGAAACTGAAATGTTTTACTATATTTTGAATACATTTTGTGCGCCTTTGACAGTAACAGCTTTAGTTTTCATTGCGTCAGATCTTTTAAAAACAAAATATCAAACATTTCTCCATAAGGCGCAATGCTTTTTTACATCACCATTCGTTCATAGTTGGCCACCGCAGCGCTACCGTCTAAGCGCACATAGAAGAAGAAGAAGGTCCTATACTGTACCCCGATCAAACTCGACGTGACGCTGTAAACCGCATAAACAAGACATGGAGCAGTATGATATGGAAGCGTCGGTATAGAACAACCGAAATCTGTTTCCTTATAAGTACTCACAGGAACTTGATTACATATTGTACAGAGCAGTCGAAATTAAGATCAGCCTTATGATGAATTACCTTTTTTCCTACTTGATTTCGGTGCTATAAATCAAATTTAACTTCCAGCAGTAATGCATCATACATTAAGATTGATAATATTACATTAAACAATGTGAATATAGAAATAAAGAAATACAGCCTTCTGTAAGATGTATAATCAATATTAAATGTGACAAAAATTGCCTGTACTTTTATCACGAAAAAAAAGAGATTTCCTTCAGTTTGAAATAATATAAGAGTATCCTCTCGTCGCGACAGGAATTCGTAAAATGATCACGATGTACATTACCGTGAAAGCGGAAAGTCAAGGCAGTATTGCGTTATGAGTATCGAGAAAGATACGTGGTAAAAGCTCGACGAGAGATGCATCGGAAACAGACACAATGCGTAACGGAAGGAGACGCGAGTAGATTAATGAAATGAGTACTGAAGAATGGTAGATAGCAAAACATTGTTAACACCCACAGGTTCTGTACTAACTCAATTTACATGCTCGATCAAGGTTAATTACAGGTCTACACAGTTCGTGAAAATTCTATTATTACTTCATTTCGCTTTCCTCCCTTTCGGCATCAAAGTCTCTAAATTTACCATAAAATTTCTTCTCATTTATAGTATGAAAGTACACGGAGAAAAAGTTTGGGGTAACTTTTGCCATATTATTGAGAACCGATAAACTGCGATTCGCCATCTGGTGCCAAAAAAATATGCTTTCTTTTATGGAGTTTAAAGTAATTATTACTTAATAAAAGTAAGTTTTTATCGAAAACAAAGTGTTTCCGATGGAATTTAAATTTTATACGGGAAAAAAATTTATTTAAACAAATATGCTTTGATATAAAACACCCATTATTATCCTATTTATTGCAAATACCAACATATTATAGGACTAAATAGACTTATTTCGAAGCAAACATGAACTCAAAGTAAATGTTTATTAATTTACATATGAAATATTTACTATATCTGAAAAGTCTGATCTAAAAGTTAAGTCAGAATATGTATTTCAATTCCAATTGTCTATTATTTCTATTTTTATAATATGAATCACATTTTTGCTGCACACATTAACTCAATTTCATTTAGCCTTATAATGCATTGCAACTTAGATGATACAGTAAAATAATAATTTTTTTATGAAAAACATTTTTGACAATAAATCTGCTTTTTTATTGTATAAGATGAAAATTCTATCTGAAACACTTTGTTTTGGATAAAGTCTTATTTTTTCTATTCAATAATTGTTTTTAACTCAACAAACCTTTAAAATTCTGACTAGCCTTTATGGTTCTGAATTTTGGCACCAGATGGTGAAATGGTCAAACATCATTCCCAATACAGATTGGCAACATCAGGTTATACAGAAAAGTGATTTTAAATGCACAGTGATTATTCTCTAAATTGCGTAATGATTGACCGGTGCCAAAAACTATTTTTTACATGATTTTGGTCAATCATTATGTTTCCAAATAATGCAGGAGGACAATGATTGGAAACTAGGGTAATCCATAATGTATAGAATTTTTTTTTTGCTCGAGAGGGCAATACTTCCCCCAAAAGTTTCCATTTCTGGAGAAAGAAAATCCGTAATTTTTTTCGAAATTCGAATATCAACACCAGGAACTTCAAAATCCCATTTAACTAACAAGGGGACATTTTTAATTTTCCAGAAATTCAACTGATGTTCGAGGGTTTCATCGAAACGTGCCAAGTTTTTTAAGGAATTTAAGATGAGTGTCTACAAAATAAAATCATAGTAATAAATGTCATTTTCAATCCACCCCACCCTCCCAGCAGTGCCACAAACATGATTATTTAAACCATTAATTATTGTTTATTTTAAAATTTCTAAAAATCGAGCCAGATGTGTCCACTTTTTTAAATTGTTATCCTATTCTACTTTTTATTGAATAATTACATAACTTTGATACATTTCTTCTAATGTTTCACAAAGTCCTATTTGTCTCCAAAGATTTTATTTTCTCAAGCAGTTACTTTTCCATAAAAATTAAAAAATGGTAAATTTATTCTTTGTGTACACTATACATCAGTCAGAAACATAATTGTGTGTGTTATATTTTATTTCATTTTTTTAGATATCAAAAAAAAATTTCTTGAGTAAATAAAGATTGTTTAAACAAATATAAATTGATTAAACATTAAAAGGAATGTATCAAAATTATGGAATTATTCAATAAAACGTAGCATAGGATATTAATTTAAAAAGAAAGTTGATATCTCTTAATTCCCTAAAAAACTTGGCACATTTCGATGAAACCCTGGAACATGAGTTCAATTTTTGGAAAATTCAAAATTTCCCCGTGTTAATTAAATGAGATTTTGAAGTTACCGGTGGCACGTGTTAATATTCAAACTCCGAAAAAAATTACAGATTTTCTTTCTCCGGAAATTGAAACTTGTGGGGGGGGGTGTCTTACCCTGTAGCTCGAACAGCATTTTTGGGACCACCCTATTGGACACTAATTTATCAATATACAGATATCATTTTAAGGTTAGAATACTACTACACTGTACTTTTACTAACAAAATTCAGTGAAAATCCAGAATTTTTTAGTTAAATATATCGTAAATATTAAAAAAATAATAATAATATTTTTCAACAAGAAACCCCATATAACCTCCAGAGCTTTCTGTTTAAATTCCTCACTCATTCAGCGTCACCGGTTTTACTTTCTCTGGGATTAAGATGCCAACTATTTGTACCGATTACCCAAGATGCCTAGGTTATGACAAAAAATTAACATAGGCGACTTTTCCAAACCACTTATAAAATTTTTTTAAAGGAATACTAATCGATAGATTTGAAATTTTACATAGGTTCTAAGGGACATAAAGCGAAACTTTTACAGCTTTTAAATTTTAAATATTTTTCTCAAGCCAACCTACTATCTATATTTTAACGACTCTCCTAAAAAGAAATAGACATTATAATCATAAAACTTTTATGTATAAAATCAATTTCTCGTCTACGCAAGCGTTTTCCATGGTATTCCCAAAAATGGCCAAACTCTATAAAACATAAAATATCATATACAATTGAACTATCTTTTTTGTAATTGTCTGGGAGGGGGGGGGGTCTGTTTCGAATATATACAATGCACTTCGAAAGTCTGAAAAAATATCAATGTTTTGCAGTTTTTAAAACGATTCGAACGAATTTTTAAAAATTTATTTCTATTACTTGCAGGAATTTCAAAACAGATGAATTTCTCATGCAGGTGTATTTTTAAATAAAAAAAAAACAAATTTTCCAAAAAATGTCTGCCCGCTATGCGAGCACATTTTCATAGTGCGCTACGCTCGCTGCTGGCAATCTTAATGACATCTACAGCGCGCGACTGTTATTTCTCGCGCTGCGTGCTCGATAATATATTCATCTAGTACTTCGCGCTCGATGATACATTCGCCTCGAGCTACGCGCTCTGTCTTTTTAGGTACCACATATGTGTGAGCAAGCCTTTTAAAATGAAAGGTCCAAGCATCGACAACTGCATTTGGTTATTGTGAATTCCCTTTTTTTAAAGCTCCTTCGGCTTTAACGAACACATTCTTATCACGCATCTCTCCTTGTGGAAAAATTTTTTGGCGCTGGCCTGACCCAGACCAGACCGCCAGGTTTCCAAACCTGGCGCTGACCAGTGGGTTTGGCCTGGGCCTGGCCAAAAGTGTAAAGTTTTTTCTGGCTAGTCCCAGGCTGGTCAGCCACCAGTTATTGGTTCGACAGCCATTGAATCCGATTTATTAATATGTTTTCAATTTTTTTCAATCCAAGCCAGTCGTGTGAATAGATCCTACTTTGATCTAATTATAGCCTCACATAAGGGCTTAATTTAATGCTTTTTATTTTTAAATCAGAAGGCTAGGTATGGAGTTTAATATTGCAACCAAATATAGCTTCTATTCTAACATATTTTTATTGACAAATATTAAAATTAACAGAATATTAATCACGTTGAATGCTCTTTTACACCTTCCGTCAATCGGTCGCCGACGGTCAAACATATCGAAATATACATTCACACCTTCGGAAAGTTCAGTTAAACCTAGTAATATTTTAGTCATCTTCTGAAACTCACTAAAAGATTACTACAATATTACCAAATTAAACATAATTTTACAGTGGTGTGAATGGGTATTTGGATATGTTGGTCGGTTGACGACCGATTGACAGCAGGTGTATAAGAGCATTGAGTAGTACAGAAAAGATAATTCACGAATTCAAATTTTGTTAT
>JAWWLR010000149.1:15438590-15452929 GCA_035041075.1 Acraspis erinacei | reverse complement strand
GGAGGGGGGGGGGGTGAAGAATAAGAGGACGGAAGAGGGTTGCTCGAGTACCTCGTTCCTTGTCCTTACTTACAACCTACGCGACATGACGAAGCGACGAACGAGCAAGAGACTCTTTCTGGGAACCCCTTTTTCTCGCTGAACTGCGAATAATCACTCTCGACCGTAACCAGTGATGTAAAGTACTTCAGATAAAAGTATATACGTACCTTTTTTGCACGAGGTAGGTACTTTCTGTAATTACACCTGTACTTGTTGCCGTACGCAGCTAAATTACTGCATTTCCGTTCGACACTAAATCCCGGATTTATCAATCCTTTCATCCAACCTGTCCATGGACTGCCTTCAGCGCAATTTATTTGCATTTGCAATTGACGATGCTAAGGGAGGATTGACAAATCTGAGACATAATGCCGCCCGAGAACTGAGACCTACAGACGAGACTGGAAAGGACGGTCAGGAAAGAATACTCGAAGAATGGAAAACATTTCCGTTTCAATGGCTTTTTTATCAGCTAAACTTTTGTCCATTTTAAAGCTGAATGAGTGTTTTGTGTGAAGCATTCGCTGAAAGGAAAGAGGGAGAGAGCCACAAGAAACTGCAATTACTAATCCGTGCTCTGTGGTCAGTTTCGGCGAATCCTTTTTACGTAGACATCATTGTGATAAAAATCTGGTTAGGCTAAACAGCTTGAGGGTAATTCAATGAATGAATGACTTACGCAGTTACGATAAGTAGGAAGACAATACTGGGACTATTGAAAACGTATTTTGGAGTCTTTGAACATTTCTAAAGAGAATTGCACAATAGAAAATGTGACTGCAATTACTAGTCACAAGCAATCGTTTGAAATTGGAAAGGACTTTGCAATTGAAGAAAACAGAAGTTCGAAAATAAATAAAATAATTTGAATATCTACACAGAAGAAACTAAAATAAAGAATGCAAATTTCAAATAAACTTCACAAAGGTTTTAAATGTCCTAAAATCTTTTCCATTAACAGGCAACTAATTATTTATGCTTCTCTTAAATTCGATGATTTCACTGTTAATTTTAGTGTTTTCTGAAATGTTTCACGTAAGAGTACTTAAAAACAAAATATATAGCCGTGGCATACTTTGTCGTTATATGCCTTTTTGATTTCTTTTAAATCGTGTACCAAATCTTTCAAATGAGCCATAAAAGTATTTATGAGTGCCTTGAAAGTAGAGTTTTACGATAAAATTCTTTGAACTTGCTATATGTTTCCTAAGTCAAATTTATACACGAATGCTATATTTTAAGGGAATAAACTATTTCGATTAACTTTGTCGATTCATCGACAAAATATTTTTAGCTTTGCCAGACAATCCAGATGGTGAAAATGGGTATATTTAAAGATAAAGACCATGTTTTTCTTAATTCAGTACTATGTATTAAGTAAATTGGCTGCAAATTCCTTTTAGAATCCTAGAATAGCGTATTATCTACTTTATATCGTTCTTCAATAATAATTAAGTTAATAATTTCTTGAAATTGAAGATATTTGCACCACTTGTCACCATGTTACTTAGTATAATTATAATATGATTATTTTATCTTACCGTGATATAGATACTGCGTTATTTAATTTAGCCACATTGAAAACTTACCTGAAACAAAATAGAAAAAAATGATTAGATATTGTATCAAGAACGGAAATGACCACTTACATTTAAACAAGAAAAATAAAAAAGTGAATAAACATAAGCATTAATTATATGAAATACTTTAATATCAGGTTAATAAACTTTAATTTATCGCTTTTTTTTTTAGTTCAAATGCTGATCTCAATAAAAATAGACAAAAACTTTCCTTACTTTTTCGGAAAATTAAACACGATTTTTCATTGCATGTCTTTCTTTTTCATTGGTGGCATTTATCGAAATTTTTTGTTTTTTCATGATAAATAGATCCGTTTTTGACAATGAGATAACACTTTAGGATTTAGCTTTTATTGTTTTTTACTAAAGGCTTTCCTGAATTACTTTCTTTTTTAATTTGATAAAATTATTTACCTTTCACGCGGTTAAACTTCCTTTCAGTTTTGTCTTACATTTACGCAGTTTTTATTGTATTTAAGATATTATTCTATGATATCAGCGGAGATTTTAAAAATTAATTATACTTTTTTCAAAAATCATCATCGTTTGTAATCAATTCTAAGATCATTTGACTTTATTTTTAAATGCAACATTCAGTAAAGGACATATAATAGATCAATCGATCAATGTGTCATGTTCAGTTACTCCTCAAATGCTATTATTTTGAAATTGAGTTCGTGCAGTACTCCGGGCATCAGGTAATTTTTTACCTTATTAAGTAGGCAAAGCACTTGTTTTTTAAGTACTCTTAATTAAGGGGTCCTGAAAAAATTACATTATTTCAATTTTGCGGGAAAATGTATCGCTTCAAATTGGCAAGGGTGCTTAATTTAAATGGTCACAGAAGTAAAAGTAATAAAACACATATTATTCGTATAATACCATAAACATAGAAAATTATTAATATTAACACACAAAAATGTGTTTCTAAATAAATTTTAAACACTTTCTAGTTGAGTTTTCAAATCAAAAAGATAAATTTTCAACGAAAATTAAAATAGGTAAAATGTAATAAAATTAAATGTTCAACCAAAAAAAACTAGTTTTCAACAAAATAGTTTTTTTCATCCAAAACAATCATTTATTGAAAAACAATTGAAGCATTAAATTTTAATTTAAAACAATTAATTTTAAATCAAAAAATTGAATTCACAACAAAATAATTCAATTTTCAACCCAAAAGACGATTTTTCTACCAAAAAAGATACGGTATAAATAAAATATATCAATTTTTAGCTAACAAATATAAATTTACAAACCAAAACTCGAATTGTTTAATTTACAGTTAGAAAAATAAATTTAAAAAATGAGTTGTCAGCAAAATTAATTTTTAACTAAAAATAAAAATTTTCAAGCAAAAATAGAATAGTTACAGTTTTAGTTTAAAAAATTAATTTTCAACTACAAAGAAACTAATTTTCAGCCAAAGAAATTAATTTTTACTCATAGTGATGAATCTTGAATATAAAATATAAACTTTTTACCAAATTGTGGAATTTTCAACCCAAAAGATGAATTTTCTATTTAAATTTTTTTTTTTTGTAACCAACGGAATTAACTCTTAACAAAAAATAAAATAGTAAATAAATAACTAATGAGAGCAATCTTCTACCAACAAAATACGGATTTACAACTAATATCTCGTTAAATTGTCACCTAAAATAGATAACTTTTCAACTAAAAATAGAATAATTAAATTTTCAGTACAAAATTTAATTTTCAATAAAATTAAATTAAATTTCAACGAAATAGTATAAGTTTCAACCAAGAGAATTAAATTTCGATAAAAATGAAAAAATTTCGACCAAAAATGGGGCAGTTAAATTTTCAGTTAAAAAATTAATTCTAAATAAGAAAAAATTAATTTCAAAGCAAACAGATCAACTGTTCAAAAAATAAGATAAATTTTCTACCAAATTATACGACTTTTTGACAAAGTACATAAATTTTCAACCAAATATTTGTATCTTTACCGGAATTTTCAAGCAAAAAGAGGAATCAGTTAACATGAAGCTGAAATATTCTCAAAAAATTAAAAATTTCAATAAAATAATGGAATTTTATACCAACTCGCTAAAGCTGAATTAGTTAAAATTTAACTAAATTAATCAGTACACTCAATTTTGACTGAAAACTTAGTTGCTTTCAAGGTTTTGACTAATGAATTAATCAACAGGCCACAGTTAGTACCTTACCAATTGACTTAGTCAAGAATATGAGAGAGTAGATTTACAAAAAAGACACGAAATTCATACCCCAGACTTTTCGATTACAACGGAGAAATTGTGAGTTTATAATAAATATGTTTGAGGAACTCGCTTTAGGTTTTTATATTGCAGAAGGGAATACAGTGGTTCACCAGCTCAATTTTATGGAAAATAGGGGATTTTTGCTTTGGAAATACAGTCTCTGGTTTGTACTTTTATTATTTAATTAATAGTGATTTTCTTCGCTGCGATAAGGGCCATATATTCAAAATATATTTCATTGTGCAATGTAAATGACGATTTAAAATAATGTCTTAGAAACAAAAGTTTTTCACTTGTTATTTTTGATGTTATGACTAAAACTTTTAATAGGTTCCAAACTTTTCTGTTTTTCTTACATTGGAAACAAAGTTAAATAGAAAGACTATGACAAAATTTAGTTAAATTTACTGAGAAACTAGTCAAATAAACTTAAGTTTCAGTTAATTTGACTAGTATTCTCGTGAATTTAACTAAATTTGTTTTAAAGTCATTGCATTTTGCTCATATTTTTTCTTGGTGTATTTGAAATAAGGCGGGATACAAGGAACCATTGAGTGCCTGCTTTACGGACATGCGCGTCACTCCGAAAGCCTATAGTTTTTAACTAATCAATTAGTAAATTGTCACTCACCAATTGGCAGATTTTGATTAACCAATTAGTAGTTTCGCCACTGTCCGCCATGCCGACCGGTGGCGCGCCACGTCTAGAGTTTGGCTAGTTGAATTAGTTAAACGAAAGTAACAAATTCAATTAGTTATTTTTGACCAATTATAAGTTACTCAGTTCTTGCTTCTGCAATTAGTCAAATTTGACTGATAATTAGTTGAATTTAACTAATTCAGATTTAGCGAGAAGCTGTTGAATTTTCAACTAAAGAACATTAATTTTGAACCAAACATGTACGAGTTAAATTTTAATTTGAAACAATTTATTTTCAACTAGAAAACATAATTTGCACCAAAATTATTAAATTTTGAATAAAACAAAGGTTATTCAACTTAAATGATAAACCATCAACCAAATAAATGATTTTTTAATAAAGTAGTGCCCCTTCTAAATAAATATTTGAATTTTTAACCAAAAGGATGAATTCTTAACGCAAAATGTGATATTTGATATTTCAACCAAAACGAATTTTAAATGTATACCAAAAATATTTGAATTAAACCAAAAGCAAGGAATTTTCAACAAAATATTTTAAATCCTCAACCAAAACGGATTAAATTTCAACCAAATAGGTGTGATTTTTAACCATTGTAATAAAATCAACTGCAACTTTAATGTTTTTCGAAAATCAGGTTTTCCCTGACATTCCCTGAGTTTCTGGAATTAGCTGATCTGTATCAACTCTGTAATTAAACAAAGTATATCTTAATTCTCTATAAATGCTCTGTTCGAGCTCTTAATCTGAGAATATTCGCAAGAGCATTTGCTCGACATAAATTCTCGAAAATTCAAGAAATCTAGTTAGTCCTGATGAAAATTCCAAATTTGCTAAAAGAGAGTACGAGGCGATCAGGAAAAATTTTTGAAGAAAATTCCTAAAAGCGTGACCTATTGCATTTTAGAGCAAAATCTTTGACAGCAAAATTAAACTAGACCATATGGGTAGGAGGAAGGGTAATCCCATGATCATTATAGGCAAAGTAGCAAACAAATTGAATAATGGAATAAGGATGGGGCATAATGAGAGCACAGCTAAAATAAAGTGTGAATCTAAAGCTCATTTCCGGATACAGGTCACGTTTCGTGCCAGAAGTCCGAGCGAAATGGCAACCTATCTTGAAATGAGATGCAACAAATTTTATTCAGAGTTTTTACTCTGAAACGGGAGACATATTGTGACAAGAATATTCCTTATTTCTTAATCATTGAGAAAGAAGGTCAATATTGGTCAAAACGGCCATAATCGTATAAATATGCGGTATAATGTTATGAAGATGGGGTAAAATGACATAGGAATCAGATATTATATTGAATTGAATGGGTAAGAATGGAAAGAGACGTAATCTATAAGTATGGGACATAACAGCGATAAAATGGAAAGAATGGCATTAAGATGGTTCAGAAAAGCGTATAAGACAAAATGGAGAGGAAATAATAATTTAGGTATTATCTTTTATTGAAAAGATAATAAAGTGTTAGAAAATCGTTGACCTTATATAAATATCATCAGGCTCATCATATCACTCACATCAGGTTCAAATCAGAATCGAAGCAGCTCACTTTAATTCCATGGATAACTGATTCTAAATTAAGTAGGTCAATTGCATACTGCGAAGTATTAACCAACTTGGTAATTCAAATTGTTTGCAACCTTTTGAACCTGAAAGACATAAATGTCGGTTACTCTCGCAACCTAAAAGTACCTGAAATGTCAGAACAATTTGAGCAGTCTAATTTGCATTGAAATGACTTCCACGCTTATCTGCTGATCCCTACTTCTGAATAAATGCCTAACCCTCGTTTTAATTAAACGTTGGGAAGTAAGTAGCGTTGAAAATCGCTGAAATGGCCAGTGGTCGTAGTAAATTTTCCCTGGCAGAATGAAGGGTCGTTGAAAAGTACAAAGCAAGAGTGGAGGAGTTGAAGGAACTGGGTTGGTGAGTGAGCAGTGGGCAATAGGCAATGGGCAATGGGCATCGTAACCGATATTCCATCCTTCTAGCATTGTGGGGATTTTCGAACTTTCCCATGAAGCCGATAAATTCCGGAATGCGTCCAATTGGAAACTAAAGTACTTGACGGTATAAACGGGCTGCTGCCCCCGGATGGAAATTTAGTCGGTCGTCGTTGTTCGCGAAGTGGTTTGCCTGTGCAAGTCTTTCCAGGAGAGGACGAAAACACAGTCAGGCACCTCTTTGGCGTACGGTTTATGGCTATGAGAGGGAGCGAGATGCAAGTGAGGTGAGGGCGCGAAGGGGCCGACGGTAATTTACGAGGTATCGAAGACCTTGTACACTCCCACCCGCCAACGAGGCAGCCTCGCCCCGCGGAATCCACTCTTCTTCGTTTCTTTGCCTTCACAATATTCCTATATACCTTTACCCTCGCCCTTGCCTTGCCTATATCATTCTATATCTATATCTACCCATACGTATATACCTTTGCCTCCTTACTCCTACTACCTTCCCTCTCCCTTTCCGGCTCGTACATATTCTTCGTACATACTCGTGCGTACTTACATTCCTAAAGTCAATCGCGAGAGTGGCAGAGTCTATAGGCACGTATGTACAAGAAGGGCCCTCCACACTCGCAGCACCGCGCTGCACCGGTTGGGCACCAATGTTTGCCAAGATCCGTGCAGTCGATCGAGTACCGTTTACACGTGAGGTCCCAGTCTGGACGTTAAAATGGCCATTAACGATTTCGCAGGAATTATAAATTATAGGGGAGACCGAGCCTCTTTTTACTGGGCGCTACGCTCAGCCAATTTAGGGTCAAACCGCAGTGTTATCAGTCTTTTCGTATTCATTTTACATGTCTAACATGCTAACAAGCAGGAGAGACTCGACATATACGAATTTTTGCCGGTTTAAGAAAGCCCCCAACAGAATTTAGCGGGGTGTAAGGTGGCTACTTTTATCGTCCAAAAAAATTCCCAGTGATTTCCCGGTTTTCAACTAAACTTTCGGCTCATTTAAATTACAAAGCTCATACTGTTAAAGCTGAAGATTTCTTTCAATAGAAGTAATCTCAACTAAATTACAAATTAAAACAGCCAAAATTTTAACTCTCCTGAATTTTCAAGATACAAATTAAAGCCTAACAAAATTTTCATTCAAAAACTTGTAATTCGAGCGTTTAAGAACTAACAACTTATATAATCGAAATCTTCGAATTTCACTCTAGTCTCATTGCAGAATAATAAAATCTGAATGATTCTAAGGGCTTCAAAAAAAACTTTATCTCATAATGAAACATTCAAAATGAAAAAGTATTAGTTTCAAAAACTGTAATTATATAAACTAATTGTCGCCACTTTTATCGTCGGGTAAAATTAAGGGTCTTTAAAATTAGTTCGCGGTCATACAAATATGAACAGTTTTTGGTAACTACCGACTTCATTGCCCAAAATGCTCTCAAAACAATATTTTGCATTTCCAAAAATAAATAAATAAAAAGATGAATGATTTGAACTCGGATGTGAAAATATGTAGTTGAATTTTCAACCAAATGGTTGATTTCAAGTTAAAAGGACGACTTTTTCAGAAGACAGATAAATTATGAATCTGAAAGGCTACATTTTCAACAAAAATTATGACTTTTAAGCAAAAAAGTTTCATTTTCATTCAAAAGGTTGACTGTTCAAAAAGTCAAATTTTCAATCCTACAGTGTTGCATTACAACCAAATAGTTGAACTTTCAATAAAAAGAGACAAATTTTCAACCTAATGGTAGAATTTTCAACAATTTTTTTTTCTAACCAAAAAGAAGAATTTTGAAACAAAGGAGATTGATTTTTAACGAAATAATTGAATTTTTAAGCAAATAGTTAAATTTTCCATTAACAAAATAATTGAATTTTCAAACAAAAATATTAAAATTCTAACTCAAACAGTTGCATTTTTAACCAAATAATTTAATAATCAAATCGAAACACGAATTTTTGACAGAAAAGTTGAATTTTAAACTTAAAAAACTGAATTTCCAACAAAAAAGATCATTTTTGAACCAAGAAAGGTGCATTTTCATCCAAAAAAGTATGACTTTTCTACTATATAGGATAAATTTTCTGCCCAAACATGCGAATTTTCAACAAAAATAGTTGAATTTTCAACCAAAAAGAATTTTGGAAGTTTCTTGAAAATAGGGAAGCATGGAGAAATTCTTTTTAAAAAGGGAGTAAGAATGTGCATTCTGTAAATGAAATGTAATATATTGGCTTTTTTACTCGATAAATATTTTTAAAGATATTTTTTACCATCAAAGTCGTTTCAATACGTGCTGCAGTTGAAAGTAAAAGCTAACATTATTTTATAAGCTTTAAAGTTTTTTATTAAAAACTAGGCTGCGTCTAGTCGTCCCGAATTTCCTAGAAAAGGGGCAGGGGTGTGACTTTACATTGTTTCTGTGACCGCAAATTCGGGACGACTAGCCCAGGTAATGAAACATGCTGGACTATTCATCCCGAATTTCGGGACGACGAGACACTTCGTAAAAACTAACAAAATTTCCACTCTAAAAATTCCCGGTCATTTTCTCGGTTTTTTCTCGAGTCTTACAAAATTGCCTGGTCTTTACCAACTCCAGTGTCTACCCTGATTTTCAAAAATTCTCGTTCCAAGGCAAATAATAATTCTTTATGAAAATATACCGTCCTAAAGTCTAAAGTATAATTCTTTCCGTAAATTTTCTGTTCCAGAATGAAAATTTTAATTATTTAAGGAAATTCGCTGTTCAAAAGTGAAAATTTTCTTTACGGAAATCAGTGAACTTTCTCTGATTAACAGATAAATTTCGCTGATTTGCCAGCGTAAATACGCTGATTCAGATTCAGAGAATATAGTTACATTTGTTTAAAAAAGTCCCTGTTCACTCAGAATTATATTTATTCACGATATTTTCTAAAATTTGGAAGAGGGCAGTTTCAAATTCTAGGCAATTTGCATTGATATATATATATAACAATTATTAATTAGAACAAATTATGATATGGAACAGAGATTTTTTGAATATTTAAAAAAATTCAGTTCTTCTAAATCAGAATTAAAGTTCTGTTCGAAATTTCTCGTCCCATGTCGAAAATTATCTACCTTAAGTCAAATTAAAATTCTTTTCGTCCTACCCCCCTTGAAAACGTGTCATTGCATGCACGTGAAGCAGGCGTAATGTGGCCGCTTACAGCCCATGCCCATGTCCGAAAGTTTAAACTATAATTCTTATAGAAATTTCTTGTTCTAAAGTGAAGCTAAAATGAAAATTATAATTATTTATAGATCTTAAAGTTCAATCTCAGAATTATAATCCTCTTAGAAAATTCACTATTTCAACTCAGAATTATAGTAATAATATACTAGAATCCACTTTGTATTTGCATATTACTACAATCAAGTGAAAAATATAGATCAATAAATGTATTTCTCGGTCATTTACCGGGTTTTCCGATTTTCCGGTTGGGTAGACACCCTGATTATATTCATAACCGTCTCACGTTATCCGATATCCTTATACCTAAGTTTAATCAATTACATATTAAAAAACCTTTTTAAATTTGAACAATTTAAATAACAGAGTACACAAAAAGTCGCATCTTTTAGAAAATTTTCACATCCATCTTTTATATTCACATGATTTCACGACTACTGAAAACATCTTTTATTTTTGTTACAAGAACTACAAGAACTAAGCCTAACCTACAATCTGAACTTCAACAGGATCTTCAAACAGCTCTAACATCCTGCCTTAACAAATGGTTGTTAATAATTGGTGAGATTCAACGAAAGGGTGTCGTCTTATTTCAGTAATGTCAAGGATTTACAAAACTGTTGCAAGATAAGGAAGTGAAGCTATAACTGGTTTAGGTTTTCTGCCTATTTCTCCATATGATTAAGATTCGAACGCGATTCCCATGGTTGTCGAAACCGAATTCTAACAGGATGAGTCTAATCCAACAAGACAAGCTAAACATGCAGAAAAAGGAGATAAAAATATCCTATACTTATAATAAAATACCGAGAACTTTTCAAACAAAAATTTATTAATAAAATCTTTTTATATCTTTCAAGTATCTTGTGAATATTCAACGAATGTGTCCTCTAGCAGCAGCGCCTTTTCTTAAGCAAATTTTATGGTTACTCATTTGTTAAAACAATTTTTTTTACCTAGCTTAGAAAAATCTTTTGGTTACTCCAGAATTGCATAAAAAATACATGAGAAAAAAATCTAGAAAATCAGAGACTGAAAATCAGATAAACAGAATGGAAAAATGATCATGTTTGAATATTTCAAATGTACTTTTATCAGTAGATATATTTTTGTTCTTGATTCTCAACCATTTTTTTCTAGTTTATTCTTTTCAATACAGAATCCTGAGCTGTTCAAAGTATTTTTCTAAATAAGCTAAGAAGAAATATTTTGCAAAAAATATTATTAAATTTTTGGTTAAGAATTCATCTTTTTGCTTAACAATTTTATTATATGGTTTAAAATTTGAATATTTTTTAAGTCATTTTTCTGGGTTCAAAATTTAACTGTTTTGTTGAAAATTCATCTTTCGTTTTTGAAACTTGAACACTTTGATTTAAATTTTTTTCTATGAAAATTCCTCCCTTTTTGTAGAAATTTAAACTTTTTTGCTTACAAATTATTCTGTTCTATTTTAAAGTTACTCTTTTGTTGAAAATTTACATTTTTGGGTTGAAATGCAGCTTTTTCTTAGAAAATTCCTATTTTCAAATCGAAAATTCCATTTTTGATTGCAAATGTATGTGTTTGGCTTGTAAATTCAACTATTTCGTTGATCATTAATGTATTTTATTAGAAATTTGTATTTTTCGGTAGAAAGTTATTCCTCTCGATTTAAAATAGAACTATTTGGTAGAAAATTCATCTTTTGTAGAAAATCAATTTTTTGTTAGAAATGCAACTTTTGGATTGCAAATTATTCCGCTTTCGTTGTGGATTTAAGTATTCTATTTAAAATGTTTATTTTTTGTCAAATTTAACTACTTAGTTAAAAATTCCTAATTTTGTGTTGAAAACTAAACTCCCTTGTAGAAATTTCGTTTACTGCTTGCAAAGTAAACTATTTTGATAGAAAATTGAACTACTTAGTTAAACATAAAATTATTTACAATTCAGTTCGTAATTTTTTCCTTTCTCGGCTAACAATTCTTTTTTTGGTTGAAAAATTAACTGTATGGTTAAAATTTCATATAATTTGGTAAAAATGTATCTCTTTTCTAATAAAAATGTCATCTTTTTTGTTAAAAATATAACTTTTTGATTAAAACTCGAACTAATTTGTTAAAAATTCACGTTGAAGAGTCATAATCTTAGTTAAAAATTCACCTCTTCGGTTTAAAATGTATACTTATTTTCTGAAAATTAGTCCTTTTGTCTTCATAATTAAACACTTTCGTTAATAATTCAACTATTTGGTTGTAAATTATTCTATTTGGTAGACAATGCAATATTTCACTTTAAATTTTGAGAATTTAAGCGTTTTAATTTGAATTTAATATAAAAAATATCCGTCAAATCTATCAAATTAGCAAACAAATCATTAAGAAAATATTTGAAATTGGTATCATGAAAACGAATCTCTTTCCAAGCGGCTTGCTTTCTAATGTCTTGAATTTTTATTCATTAATCTCATTAATGTAAAAAAATAATAAAATTGGGTCCATATTCTCAATTTTACGTGCTTTGTTTTTTTTCAAATTCAAGCGGAAAAAAGGGGAAAAGGAGAATTAAGTTTAAAAAAAAAACAGAACAGACTGTGATCTCTGCATATAGGAAAGACTATATATAGTCAATACATACAGAAGGAACCTAGCCAACAATGAACGGAGGTAACAAAATGATTCGCTGCTATCTGAAAGTATCTCGAAATTTTATTCTCATGGAGTCATTACCTACGATGCTAATTACTTTAGCTCATTGTTTCGGGACTGTTTGGTGTTTTACTACGCATGTATAATGGACGTAACAATATGTTGTTTTTTTAAATTTAGATAAGAGTTATGAATATTTAGAAATACCTACAATGAAATTAATATGAATATAATAATTCTCTTGTTAAGGAAGTCGCGGTTTAAGATCCCTTTTCCATGCCGTTTCTTTACGTTCATGTATTTTTTCATAAATTAAAGACTCTGATATAATTAAAAACTTATCTCTTCAGCAAAGTATGAGGAGGTATGAAAACCATAATTAATAAATTAGTTTAGACTTAAAGTAAAATCCAGAGTTCACAACTCAAGATTCTCTTAAAAATGGAAAATAGAATAATTTTTCACGAAAATAGGGGAATAAATTCTGGTAAGTAAAATTAATGTAGATACCATACAGAATTCCACATGAAAAACCTTAAATTCCTAAGATTTGTAGTCGAAATATATTGCATTTATAACCAAGTGCTTGAAGTTTTAATAACAAAAAATATTAATTCGACACAAAGTGATCAACTTCAACGCAAAAAGACGAACTTCCAGCAATAAAAATAAGTTTTCAAGCTATAAAGTCGAATTTTTTAGAAAACTTCTTACTTCTAAACCAGAAAAGAGGAATTTTCACTAAAGAAAATGCATTTTTAAACAAGAAACATGACTTCTCAACCAATTTTAAAAAACAAAAATTCATTTTCGACCAAACAATTGCATTTAGAAATAAATAGATCAACTTTCAAGGATGAGGTGAACAAATTTTTTTTGACTTTTTAACCAAACAGTTGCATTTTTAAAGTAAAAGAACGAATTTTCAATAAAATAGTTGCATTTTCGAAGAAAATAGATGAATTTTCAATCACAAAAAGTAAAGTTTAATTCCAAAGTGACGAATTGCCAACAAAAGAATTGAATTTTCGCCATAAAAAATGAATTTAACAAAATAGTTGAATTATAAACAAAATAGTAATATTTTAAATAAAAATTTCAATTTTTAATCAAATAGTTGACGTTTCAACCAAACGACTTAATTTACGACCAGAAAAGTTAGCTGTTAACGACAAATGGAATAGTCCAATTTTTATTTAAAAAACTTAATGTTGAAAAAAAACAATTTTCAACCAGATGAATTCAACCGAATAAGATGAATCTTTAATAAAATAGTTGAGTTTTCAACTAAAAAAAAAAGAATTGGAACAAAACAGTTCATTGCCTAACAAATAGTGTTTCTACCAAAGCAGTTAAATTTTTCTGTGAAAAATATTAATTTTCAACAAACAAGATTAATTTTGGATCAAAGAAAACGAAATTTCAACAAAACAGTTTTATTTTTTTTACCAAAAATGAGGAATTTACAGCCAAAAAGGTCAATTTTAAACCAAAAATGTAATAGTTACATTTTGATTAAAACAATTTGTTGACAGCATCAAAAATTTTCAACAAAATACATTAAAACTTTGCAAGCAATTAGTTGAGTTATTAAAGAAAAAAAGAAAATTCTCAAGGAAAAATGTATGCTTTGATATTTCGACCAAAAGAGATTTTGAGGTTAAATCAAAATCAGTTTAATTCAAACAAAGATACGAGTTTTCTACATAATAGTTAAATCTTCGACCAAAAGAGATTTGTTGTTAACAAAAAAGGTGCTTTTTTAAGCAAAACAGATCAAATTTCTATTAATTCAGTCAAATTTTGTAACTCAAAAAGGCGAATTTCCAATAAAAGTGTTTGAATTTTCGACAAAAAATGATAACGAACTTGTAGTCAAATTTTTTGTAATTTTAAAAATTAAAAATGACGGATCCATATGGCAGGCAAAAAATTAAAAAATTGGTTTCGTGACTTCAAAATGGGCCCT
>JAWWLR010000149.1:15423243-15435603 GCA_035041075.1 Acraspis erinacei | reverse complement strand
CCCACTAGAGCCCGACTAGAGATAGGGAAAGCTAGCCAGGGCCCTATTGAAGCCCTTTCAAAATTTCTGCACGGGAACTGATTTATTTCATTTGAATGTGATTTAAAATCCAACTTTTAATATGTGCCATTTTTATTTTAGCTCAAATTAAGGAGAATATTTTATTTAATTTTAATGCGATTTGAAAAACAAATTAATGAATGCTAAAAGTAATATTTTTTCTGAAAGTCTGTTTGCAATTATTAAAACAATTTGCAATTGTTGAAACCATTTTTCCCCTATAAATCTCGAAACGTACTATTCTCTGGCATTAGTGACGCAGTTATTGAATGTTAAGAGCGATATTTTTTTGTGAAACAAAGGTTGCAATTATTTAAACAATTAATATCAGTTGCTCATTTTCAAATAAAAGATGTAGAAAATTCTAGTTTTTCCGAGTCTCTTACACTATTTTACTTATTAATCAGTATTTTCCTCACTTTTATTTTATCCGTTCATTTATTATTAACTTATTATTATTTCAATAATTGTATTAAGTTTAGGTTTTTTAATCTTTATAAAAGCGAAAATTATTAGGATATATTCAAATTCGGAAAGGACCAAATGAAGGTAGTTTAAAAATGGAATTAAATTATTTTCAAAACAATTATTTTTAATTAAAAATCCAAAGACTCTAATTTGCAAAGCTAGAATTCAATCAATGATAAAAATGATTACAAATTTCGAGTGATTCAAATTTAGAGAGAAGGATTTCTGACTATTATATATGATTTCAAGCAACTTCGATAAATTGTAATGGCTTTTAAAGGATTTCACGAGATTTGGCAAGATTCGGATAGATTTTAAAGATTAAAATTAATTTTAAAAGGATTTAAAAATTTTTAATGGATCTCGTCATATTTCCAAATATTTCACAGAATTTCAAGGATTGTAACCGACTTGGAGAGACTTTAATGGAATTTCACCAACTTTAAAAAAATATAAGGTATTTCAAAGAAACTTTACATGATTTAAACAATTTTTCGGGATTTACAAAATTTCCAAAAGAATTCACAGGATGTCAAACGATGACAAATATTTCCAGGTTTTCAACTCTCGAATGTATTTTCTGTTTAATTTTTAATAATTAGAATTTTGAGAAAAATATCAAACAATTGATTTTTCAATGCTAGATAACAAATTCTACCTTGACCACTAAGAATAATACTCGGAGAAAAATTGCCACTATTCACTTGAACATTTTTCTCATTCACTTCATTAGTGCAAAAAATCAGAAAGAGAAAAAAATTGACAAGAAAGTGACACTTCTCATAAATTGTGAATTTAAATAAAAACGGCATTTGCAAAAATGCTTATACGAGCACAAAAAACATATACAATTTACTTCTTGACAAATCTCGTCATTAAGAGTACGAAATCCTTAAAGAAAGAGAAGTGGCTCAGTAATTTAATAAAATATATCAGGGAAGATGTAAATCCATATCAGCTACTGGTGTTATACGACGATAATAATGAAAAACGAGACTTCGAAATTGATGAAATCGTTAAAAAAATCGAGAAAAGGATACCAATTCTCCAAACAGGATTCAGCAATACGACTTATGGTAAGATTAAAGATCTAAAACTTTTGCCAGCGTTTAAAAACCCGCAATCAACAACAATGTACTTGATGATTGCTTCTTTGAAGAAACATCATGATCTCTCACTTCTGCCAAAACCAATTAATTTTCTAACCAGCCTATCTCAATCGAAACGACGATCAAAGTGCTTAATCATCCTTCTTTTTGAGGAAAGATATTCCACCGATGAGCAGTTACTTCGAGAAATGTGGAACAGGAAATTCTTAGATGCTACTGTACTTTATGTCATTAAATCAACTGCGAATAAGGTTACACTTCAATCGGGACATGGACAACATAGAGTGATCATTCAATACTTTAATCCCTTCACCGGCAATTATCTACAGCAAAACTACTCTTCAAAGAGCGAATGGTTTCCAGAGAAGCTTCGAAACCTGCAAGGCTGGAAATTGAAGATAGCTTTCTTCGAAAGACCATCCTTTCTGGAAGTGACGAAAAATCGCGAAGGCCATCTGGTACCAATTGGAGGATACGAACTGAAGAACATGCAAACTATTTCGTAAAAACTAAACTTCGAGGCAGCCTTTTTAAATTATACAAGTTTCGGAGCGAACAACTGCGAAAAAGGCAAGAATGTAAATATCCTCTATAGCTTGATGCTCAAAGAAATCGACTTATGTGTTCATCACATGCAACAACTGGTTCCGTGTCCTGAAACATTTTTAGAGTGGGCTATACCTACGGAACAAGCAGTAATGGGCCCTTTGATACCCATAATCTACTCTGAGAAGTTCGAACTTTCTTATGAATGGAACTTCGCCAATGTAGTCGCAATTTTGACAATTCTGTCTTCTCTTAAAACAATTTCTTGGTGGCTCAACTTTGACGCTAAGATCTGGAATCCATTGGAGGTACTGCGAATTTTGTGTGGCTTTGGACTTCCTCGAGAACCACAAAGGGTGCCGCAAAGAATTATTTTCGGATGCTTACTAGTCATGAGTATTCTGTTCTCTTCGCTCATCTACTCCGTTATGACGAGCGTTAAGATCCAACTTGTCAGAATGATAGAAATAAGCTCACTGAAGAAATTATACGAATCCGAAATTATACCGCTAATCACTCCAGTTATATATTTGCGATTACTATCTGTATCTGAAGGCATTGGTCGAAAACTTCTACAAAAGTCTGTTCATAAGGCACATTTAATACAGAAATGTTCCGAAATGTCAATGATGTACAAGAATGTATCCTGTTTCATGAATTCTGAACAAGCTCACAAAATGATTAATCAATTAGGAAATGCAGATGGCCAACCTCAAGGGTTATTTCTGGGACCTATCACACCAGTGAACTGGCGTCATATGTTCTACGAATCAGGATCACCTTTTGTTGGTCGTTTCAATGAATTAGAAAGAAGAATTATGCAATCTGGTATTGTTAACAAATGGAAAAGCGATTCATCAAATAAGATGAGCGGCAGTCACTATCAGGAAAAAGAAAAAGTGTCTCAAACATTACAATTACAATTTTACTTGGTCCTAGCATTCGGATATGGGTTGGCTTTCCTTGGTTTCTTGATTGAAATACTACTAAGCTTTTTTGGATAGATGATCAATGTTTTTACTTTGTTCACCGTTGTGTTCTTTTCCATAAAAATTTAACGTAGTAGTTTTTCTAATTTTAAAAGCAAAGATTGTGTCTTAATTACATTTAACTCTGTTCATCTTTTAAAATCACTATGTATTTACTTAGTTTCTTTAGCTTTTAAGTGAGTATATACAATTTTGGATATTTACTGAAAAAAGAAAAATTTTGTTTCCACGCAATTAAAACAGAATTTCATATAAGGGTATTCTTGATTCTTAGCAAAAAAATTTATCATGACTTTATTGTCAATACGCAAAAAATAACGAGGAAAATTACCTTAATATATTGCTGTTGTTTTGTTGTGCTAGATGTTTTTTTTCTGAGAAAGCAATTTTTATATTGAGAACATTTTGTAATGTTGTTAACGGTTTTTTTTTCTTTCGAGTTATCATTGACTTATGCTATTAATAGAAATTCGCTGCAACCATATCATAAACTATAAATCATGAGAAATGAAATTACTGTATGATTGAAAGCGTAATAAAATCAAGTACGGATTAAACTGACGATTAAGCTTTTGAGTTAGATTTGAAATGTTGTACCTAGTTTTATTTCAACATATATTTAGATCATTCATACAAATAACATAGCAGTTCAACTTTCAATCAAGTAGTAGAACTTTAAATCGATAAAGATAAATTATATATGAAAAATATAAGAGTGGATACTACCAAAAAGGATTTAAACTTAAAATAAAAAACCGCTGAACCAAACAAGAATCATTTTTATCCGAATATATGTATTTTTAACCAAAATAGATTTAATTTATTTTAAAAGATATTTATATTTTAAACCAAAAGTATCTGAAATCGAAAAAATACAACAAATTTTGGCATTCCCAAGCCAAAAGAGATTACTTATTATGCAAATAGTTTAATTTTCAACAAAATAATTAAACTTTCAACCAGAAGAGATGAATTCTGAACCAAGAACATAATCTTAGACTTTTCAATTAAAAGAATTAACTTTCACTCAAAAATATGACTTTCCTAGCATAAGATGAATTTTCTATCAACAAGGATGAATTTTTCATTAAAAAGAACTAATGTTCAACAAAATAGTTGAATATTTGACCCAAAAAGATTACTTCTTAACAAAATAGTTGTATTTTCAACAAAATAATTAAATTTCCAACCAAAAGAAATGCATTCTGAAATAAAAATAGCAATGAAAAATTTCCTAAACAAAATAAATAAAATAAAGTTCTTATTGAAATAATTATACCATATTCAGCTACAAAAATTAAAGCAAATCGTCCTCTTATATATTCTGTATATATTCTTCAACAATGATAATTAAAAATATCTGAAAAAAATATAATACTATACTTTCCAATTGAAAAGAATGATGCTTTATTTTAAAAATAATTACTTTTCTACCAAAAGATGAATCTTCAATCCAAAAAGATGAATTTTCATTCCAAAAAGACAAATATGCAAGAAAAAAAGTTGTATTTTCGACCTAACAAGATAACTTTTCGACAAAATAATAAAATTTCTAACAGTAGAATTAAATTTTCAACCCAAAGAGATAAATTATGAACAAAAAATATAATAGTGTACTTTCAAATTAAAAATAAATAATTAAACTTCATTCAGAAAAGTTTACTTTTCGACGAACAGATGAAATTTTCAATCCAAAAAGATGAATTTTTTCCAAAAAAGACTAAGATTTAAGGAGGGAAGTTGAACTTTTGACCAAAAAAGATGACTTTTTAATAAAATAGTCGAATTTCAAAACAAAAAATTTTAATTTTTTACCAAAAGAGATGAATTCTAAACCAAAAATATAACAGCAAAACTTTTCAATTAAAAAGAATTAACCTTCAATCAAAAAGGATTACTTTTATACTAAAAGATGAATTTTCAATCCAAAGACATGAGTTTTTTTTACAAAAAAGACGGATGTGCAAGACAACAAGTTGTATTTTTTACCAAGATAAAAAGAACTTTCAAAGAAACAGCCAAAAAAGATTAATTCTGAACCAAAAATGTTCAGTAAAAAAAGACGAATTATCTATCGAAAGACGTCCGCAAACATAAAATAGTCACATTTTCTTATGAAGTTCTATTAATTCGCATTGTCTGGGACATCGGGATTACGAGTCCAATATTTTTCACAAGCTTGGCCAGTCTTCTCAAATTTTTGGGACTACACCATCTTCTTTCCAAATCCCTAAACATTTCAGGACACTTGTATGCTGCCTTTTTGACAATAGGAGAAAAAGAGGCATTATTTAAAAAGGAGGAAAAAAATGAGAATAGGAGAAAGAGTGTGAAATCTACATAAATCAAATTCCAGCTGGTAATCTGGTCTTCTGCCTGAACTCTCACTTTCTGTCACTCTGCTTCTTTCTCGCTGAAAGAAGAAGAGATGCATATGAAGCTATGTATGAAGAAATGGCACGAGAAGGGCGTAGAGGAAAGGCAGAAGGAAAGAAAGAAAAGAAAGAAAAGAAAGTAAAATAACGACGGAATAAGGTACTAACAGCTTGAGAATGAAGAAGCAGAAGAAGAAGAAGAAGAAGAAGGAGTAGGAGGAAGGAAGCAAGAGTCGGCTGGGCCACGATTAGCATTCTCCCATGAAAGAATGTGCTGGCCGTGTCACGTCAGACGGTGATCGGTGTGAAGCCGCCTCGAACTCGTCTTACCAACCTTCTTCTTTTACCTTCTGCGTTGGCCAATCCTCCAGCTTAACTGTGCTCCGCCTTCCTCGCCTTAACTTCTGTACCTCGACGCGACGCATCCTTAGTCCTTACTACTTGTCATCGTCGACCGTGTCGACGTCTTGTCCAATATTATTGAAATTAGGCTTGGGATAAGTCGATGACTTCAAAAAGGGATGAGACAATCGTGCTACGTCCGCAAGTTAAACGAACACACGTCCGTTTTGACGTTTGCCAATGAGGAAAAAACAACTGGTTGGTTGGTTCGTTGGTTGGTTGGTTGGATTTACAAGACACGCGGCTCTTGACTCGCAAACAAATATTTCATTCGCTACCGACATTCATTTTATGCTTGCGAAAACTCATGTTAATAAAATTACATTCTACAAGAAGTGTAACCAAACCAGGATATCTGCAATACGAAAGAATATCTCTCATATTTACTGATCTGATATCAACCAAATGCTGTTTTCGCTGACCAGACTTGCTTGTTTTTCATACATCTCCAAATCTGATTTGTTGAAGTTATTAAGGATCTGCAAGGAAGGTTCCGACACTTTCTGCACACCAGAAGAATTTCAACTATTTCGAGTGTAAAGTACAGTGGTACAGGGCACGGACTCACTTCAGAAATAAAAAAATAGTGACAATAATGGGCTACATTTTCAAAAATATTAGCGGCACGACATTTTCTAAAGAATAAATTTATATGTATATAAATCATGCATGTCTCGGATTGACTAGAATCAGCGGTTTTTAATGAAAATTAGACGACAAGACTTTTTCTGATTCGAGAAACATAGATCCACGAAGATACGACTATTTAAATATTGACGTCAATTTAAAAGAAACACACATTTTTTTCTTTAAATTTCTGTAAAAAAGGGATCCTGTAAGTTTTAAGTAGACTTAATTATTTTGTGACCCGGAGATTTTTTTTGTAAAATCTAATTTTCATATTTTCGTCAGAACAAATGAAAATTTAGAAAAAAATGTTAATATAAAAGTTTTCACATGTGAAAAAATTCCACAAAAAATACCTATTGCAGTTTTGTGATATCTTGGATCGTTTACGAAAACAATATGAATATTGTCAGGAAACGCCACCTTTTTCATTCGTTTCAATATTTAAAAAAATTTCTGCTAATAGAAGAAGGGCATCCTATCATCCTTATGTGGGCTATACCATTTTTTGGGCCGGCAGGATTTTTTCCCCTCAAAATATAATTTTTGAAGATTTCTCGTAAACGATGCAAGATATCACAAAAGAACAAGTTTTTTTCGGATGACTTTTTTTAGACGGGATATATTTTAGGCTAACATTTTTATCTGTCCCTCGTTGTTTACGAGAAAAATGATAAAAATTGATATTACGCAAAAAAATCTCCTGATAACAAAAGTTATGTAAATAGCCCACATAAAACTCATTAGAAGTTTTCCTGATGAAAGTAGAAATTCAAAGAAAAATTGACGGAAAAGATAATTCTAGGTGTTTATTTTCTTAACTTTGATAAATATCTCGATTTGGTCAAAAGTTATAGAAGTTTAAAGGAAAATTTTGTTGACAAAGTAAACGATTCAAATACGCATAACTTTGTGGAAAATCTTCACTATTTCTAATATTTATGTTTCTTTAACGAAGAAACTTAGATCAAATGCTATACGTATAAAAAATACACGAAATAAATTTTAGAATATGTAATAACTTAAATTTTCTTCTTTATAATATACAGCATAAACCTATTTAATTTTTTCGGTTATAAGATATATAACAATTAAACAAAACAGAATTGTTAAGAAATTGCATAAATTTATATTCATCATGTTGTATTCTATGCACTTATTTTGAGTTTCTAATATATTTTGTCGTTTAAAATCTAAACTTCATTTATAGAAGGATAAAAACTTTAATAAACATTTAATTCTATAAAACTTTTATATTCAATTTCATAAAGGTACCAAGGTTACTATAGAATTTTACTTTCCAAATTCTAGATCTTTATTAGGATTTTTCAAAGGGTAATAAAAAATATCTAAACCATACGCTCTCAGTCCCATTAAAGAAAAATTAGAGACTTTTAGAGGAAGAGAAAACATCATTAAAACAGAATGATCGCATAAAAGTATACCAATTAAATTCGGATTTGGAATATTTGCTTCAAAGTAGTAAAGTTTGAAATTTTTGATGATACAAAAAGATAAATGCTTTAATTTAGTATTGTTTATTCTTAAAACCGTTTACATTCAAATATATTGTTAAATTTAGAACTCCTTTATTCCCAAATTGTTAAATTCTAAACGGTTTTTTAATATTCGAATTTAAAATTATTTAACTTCGTAGGTTCTTGACTTAAAAATGTGCACTAATAAAAATTCTAAACTGATTTTTCTACTAAAAGCAACCAAAAAAATTAGTTCCACACCAGCAAATAATTAAAAAATGTCATAAATTTAATTTTTCAGTGTATTAAAAAATAATTCATGAATCATAGAGACAAATCAGTTAAGATAGTGAGTAAAGTTAATCGTTTCAATATTCATAAAACATGATAGCTCCATAAAGTCACTGCAGACAATTCCGTTTGTCAGTAGTAAAGTCAGTGAGACAGGTCAGTAGGTACAGACAATCAAGACAGCCAAGTGATTCAGTGAAACAGTAAAAAACTGTGAGTCACGTTAGTTATTCAGTAAAGTCAATTAGGTAAATAATGTCGCTAAAGCTAGTTAATTTAGATAGTCAGCTTGAAAGAACATAAAATTTGTTAAAGAAACATTTTTATTTGCTTCCAAATTTTCTCATAATGAAGAATTTTGAAGGACAAATATATTTTAATTTTTAATAAAAAATAGTTACCTTTACCAAAAAAAGACGAAGTTTTAACAAAATACTTGAATCTTCAACTAAGCAAGATTAATATTCAGACAAAAAATTGCATTTTTGAACCAAAAAATTATTATTTCTACCAAAAAAAAGAAGATGAATTTATAACTAAGAGTGTTAATCTTCTAAGAAAGGGAATTTGTAACAAAATACATGAACTTTCAACCAAATAGTTAGGTTTTCAGTTGCAAAAATTAATTTTTAACAACGAAAAAATGAGTTTTTAACAAAACTATTATATTTTCCAAAAGATAAATGAATTTGTAACTAAAATGATGAATCTTCAACTAAAAACTGAATATTAAACATGCATTTTTAAACAAGTATTTTTAAACAAATAAAACGAAATTTCAATTAGATAGTCAAATTTTCAATCAAAGGATGACTTTTTAACACAATTGTTGAATCTGCAACAGAATCATAAAATTTGTAACTAAAAATATAAGCCTCAGAAGGAAGCAACTGAAAAAAAGAAATTGAGATAAAAAGACAATTTAAACATAATAAAATAATTGGAAAACGCTGTGCCTACACAAATTTACTCTACACAAAATATATTGTACACAACGTATACTAATCACATTTTTCCTACATTACATATTTTCTAAACAAAATATTTCCTACACAGAATTTAGTACTGTTTAATAATTTTTTCCCCTACACAACATATTTTTCCTGCAAAAAAGATTTTCTACACAAAATTAAATAGTTATATTTTATTATGAAGATGTTCTAAAAATATTGTACAGAAAAAAAATAAATATATAATACACTATATATTTAAAACATGTATTATATACAACAATACAACAATATTATTTTATTATTTTATTTAATTATAGTAAACTAACATATTTTCTACACATTAATTATTTTTATTCGATGAACGCCAAGTTTCCAAATATTTTCTAACTAATTTTGAGTTATTTAAACAATTATTATTTGACGAAAGTTTCATTTGTTAAAGCAATTTTTCTGCTGTAAAGGTTTAAAAGTTATTACTATCCAGAATCGATAACGCATTTAATAAATGCTAGAGGTGATATTTTGTGTGAAAGACAGTTTGCAATTATGAAAAAAATTAATTATCATTCACTGGCGCCTTTTAGTAAGAAAGGTACAGAAAATTATTTCTTTTTTTCATCCATTATGTAGCTTATTGTTCAGTACTATCTTATTTCAGAAATTATAACAAATAAAAAGTTAGAATTTATTTTAACAATTTTTTTAGTTACGTTATTGATAGTTATTTTTTATATCGATTTCATTGATGAAATAATGCAGGTGTTTCGCGATATCATCGAAAATTGTCTGTGACCAAAAATATCCCTTTTGACATTCTTTATCGCCGACATTAGTTTCGGAAAATAATAACTTTTCACAATTTACCGGATAAAAAAATTGTTGTAACAGATGAAAATTGTTTAATGAATTGTCAAATGTATTAAAGATATATTACTTTTAACATTCCATTATTGCGTCATTAATCCCAGGAAATTAATAACCATTTACGATGCACAGGACAAAAATTGTTTAAATAATTACCAAAATTGTTAAATAAGAACTATTATACTTGAAATTCATCGTCTATGTAATTTATCCCAAAAATAATAACATTTCACGATTTAAAGATAACAACAATAGTTTAAATAATTTAAAATTATTTAAAAGATACCTGAAAATTGTCAATTATCAAAGACAAAATATACATGTTGAAAAAGTGTTATACCGTCTTTAGCATGAATTTTGCATAATTCACCCTGGTTGGAAAGTTTTTACAAAAAAGTACAAAAACTAAAACCATTTTTACAGGAACCTACAAATAAATACAATAAAATACAATCGAAATTACAGGAAAGTAGAACTTTTTTCTATTATTCTGAGGAATTTTAGAATGTTTTGTAATTAATAGTATATTGTTGTATGTTGTTGCAGTTTTAATTTCTTACAAGAATTTACGAAGAAAGTATAACTACAAAAATGTACAAATATTTGGAATATTGTAATGAGATAAGCTTAAATTAAGATGTGCACATCATTTATTTCTGTAAGATATATTCTTCGTGGAAAATATTTTGCGTAGGAAAAATATAACGGTATTAAATTCTGTGCAGAAAACATTTTGTATAGGAAAAATATAATAGTATTAAACAAAAATTAATTCTGCGCATGATATATTTTGCGTAGGAAAAAAATTAAATTATTAAACAATCTTAAATTCTGTGTAGGACATATTCTGTGTAGAAAATATTTGACGTTAGAAAAATATGATTAGTATACATTTTGTACAATATATTTTGTGGAGAATACATTTATATAGGAACGGGTGTTACCCTAAAATAATTAACAATGTAAATAAAATGTCTTTAATGATTTTTCGATGACCTACGACCAACCTGTCAACATAAATAGATATTTTCCTTCACTGATCGAAGACCAACATCAACCAATACCCATTAATACTGTCTGTCCTGTTTTCAGAGGACAGAAAGTCGACTGAAGAAGAGTAAGGGAAATCTTTGATCGAATAGAAGGGCATAAGATTGATCTTTTTCTAGGTAGGCCATAATATTATTATTATCAGTCTCCCAGCTGTCAAATACTTGAATAAGTCCATGCACCCTGTCGGAAATGCGATAGACAGAAGAGAAATAAGAGAGAGAGGGGAGAGGGGGAGAGAGAAAAAGAGAGAGAGAGAGAGAGAGAGAGAGAGAGGTTGTTTCTGCTTGACAGGAAAGCCATCTTCGCTATCTTCTCATCCTCCATTATGTGTCCTCGAGACCAGAGTCCAGACCAGACACTCTGCAAGAGAACACGTTCTCCAACTTCACAAAAACTGACTATCCACAAATTGAAAGCACCGACTGCTTCTTCCTTTACTTTCCCGCGAGGTACTTACGCCGCTGCATTCTCACGTAGATTCTTGATTGCAAAACACTTGACTAGTATTGTAGACTGCAAAGCGGGGCACAAAGAGAATACATATGTTTCGTGACTTTTTCTCCACCCAGAACGTAACGTTCTTGAACCGGTGCGGTATACACTTTTCTATCTACCGTTTCAACAAATCAAGATCTAGCTTGATATTTCATTGAAACTACACTGAGAACAAAAATAAAGGTACAGTAACAAAGTCATTTTGCTGAACAATTTTTCTTCGTTTTACAAAAACTTGTTAAGTACCGTTTGTTAATTACGAGTGGGAGGTTTGAGGCCAAGGATGATTGTGTACATTCGATGGTAAGACAGTCGAAAAATCGGCTAAGCTTGGAAGATGGTTTTCTGCAGATTTCCTCTCTCCTGGACAAAGGTCCAGGCAAATGGGAGTACTTCTAATGTCAACTGAAGTAGTATGACGGTATACATATGTACTCAAGCTGAAGGACTCAAATTATAATTTAGCAGTGAGGAGGACCCGTGTATCGGCCTCTGTTTCCTCGAGGATATTAAATAAAAGCATAATCAATACAATAGTATAGTAGGCTGTAATCTAGTGCTACGAAGCTCAAATAAAGCAGCCTAAAAAGTAAATAATAATAATTATTACAATAACAGTTTGTGACTTGCACAAAAGAATTAGGTTGCTC
>JAWWLR010000149.1:15347662-15360163 GCA_035041075.1 Acraspis erinacei | reverse complement strand
TAGTATTTTTGCCATACATAACAATGCAAAGACAGGCTTACCTGATCGGAGCGCCATCTATTGGATTTATTTGAACTGCGATACCCCTCCGGATGCTAAGAGATCAGAAAGAGTGGGGGCGATGCATAGGGATGACCAAATGTATAGAAAAAAACTTTATTTCTGAAATATCTTTGAAATGAATATGATTACTATGATTTTATTATCTCATTAAATAGTTCATAACAAATAAAAACGATTTTACAAATACACTTATATAACAAAATTAGTTTTTACGAAGATATTAGCAAAATAGGGTAAAAATGGATGGAATCCTATGCATTTGATCCATTGTTTTCCCCTCAGCAATCAACGAATTGAAATTAGCTGGAAATTGAAGTGAAAATACCTAATAGCTTTCGAAAATAAAAAATTATTTCGAAATCCAATTCTTATTGTCAGAAATAATATTGTTTCAAGTTATTAAAAAAATAAAATTTTGTCCCATGCAATTGACAGAATTACTTAGCCCTCGGCGTGCGGCCATTTTGCCAGTTGACGTCACATCTTGAAATACCTTAAAAAGGGTCATAAGGCCCGCAAAGTGGAAACAGCGATTAGGCCATGGTGATCAAATGCAAAACAATCACTGACAATCACTCTATTTTGGTAAGTCACCCTGGATTCCTGTCTGGAATTTGTACCCATTTGTACCTGCTGATTGTTGTATTCCACGTGTTATGGTGTCTTTTGAGTGTCAGCCGAGTTTTTCGAAAATAAAAAATTCATAAAACCTCCTGCTGTTTGCCTTTTTCTCTGTAATCCTTTTCGCTTTTGCGATGATCACAGGAAAACGGAGACCGCTGCATACAAGCTCAGGGAGCTTCTCGTCGAGCTCCTCCGGGAATTGCAGGTCACAACCTTTAAATTTTCGACCGAATTCCACCCAAGAATCGAGAGGAGGAACTCGACCAACAGCCTCACCGAGTTCTGTTGGCCTCATTTTAGTTACTGCGGTTCTCCATGTCTGTAAAAAGTCCTTACTTTTCGACACGAAACTCAAAGCTTCTTTGTACCTGGCAGCTATTTTTCTTGGATCTATTGTCACAGACTACATCAAGGTGCCACGGACTTATTTCGCTAGGTTGGTGTCCACATTTTTATAATATTTTTACTTTCGAAAGTCTACTTTTAATTCATGATTTTATACATTCGGTGTGTTCCTTTCGCTGCATGAATGTTTCTCAACATGGAATAATAAAAACTTTATGATTTTAATCTTTAAATTAAAAAATGAACATTTCAATGTCTACTTTCTCTTTGAATGCTAGAGATTCGGGAGTAGTTTTTTACCTTCAAAAGGTTTTCAAATTTTCCACTTCCGAATTCAATTGCTTTTTTTATTTCAAAATGTTCGAATTCCTCATTTTCTTTTAATCAGCTTTGCTATAGCAAATCTGATTCTGGAAAAAATTGTGTATATAAAATCATGGTTTTGAAATTTTCTGAATCGCCTAAGTTTTGGATGATCAATTTTTTATATATTCCATGACATTTTCAGTGATAGGAATCATACAGAATTTTATAAGAGGTAATTGAAAAATTACGTAAGGCAAACATAAAATAAAAGTACAAAATAGAAGAATTAAATTTTCAATTAAATCCATTAATTTTCTACTAAGAAAAAAAGGAATTTTCAACCAAATAGCCCAATTTTTAACGAAAGTGATGAATCTTTATTAAAAAATGCATTCTTAACGAAAAGTGTAATAATAGTTAATATTCTCATTAAAAAATATTTTTACTTTAAATAAAAAACAGTTAAATTTGAGCAGACTAATTTTAAAACAAAAACTAGGAATCTCCTTCAGAACAGTTCAGTTTTCTATCCAGTGATACATTTTTAACAAAAAAGTTTAATTTTTAAACCAAAATGATGAATCTTAACCAAAAAATGATTTTTTAACCAAATAGTTCTATTTTCATCCAAAAAGATGAAGTTTCTACTAAAAGATTACTTTTCTACAAATAAAAAAAAAAAAATTCAACAAAGAAGTTAAATTTTCAACTTAAGAAATGAATTTTTGACCAAAGTGATGAATCTTAGATGAAAAAATGCAGTGTAATAATAGTTAATATTCTCACTAAAAAATATTTTTATTTTAAATAAAAAATAGTCTAATTAAAGCAGACTAATTTTTAAACAAAAACTTTGACTTTCCTTCAAAGCAGTTCAGTTTTCTATCAAAGTTTAATTTTTAACCCAAAAATACTCCTTTTCTACTAAACTAATTGAATTTTCAACTAAAGAAGTTAAATTTGCAAGCAAAAGTAGAATATTAGTTACATTTTTAATGAAAAAAATTAATTTTCTACCATAAAAAAACGAGTTTTCAACAAAAGTGTTAAATTTTCAGCTAAAGAAATTAATTTTTAACCAAAACATATGTAGTTTTATCTAATGAGATTACTTTTCTACAAAAAATAGTAATTTTAACAAAGAAGTTAAATTTTCAACCAAAGAAAGGAATTTTGTCACTAGAATAATGAATCTTCAAGCGAAACAAAAATGATTTTTTTTTAACCAAATAGTTGAATTTTTATCCCGAAAGAGTTTCTACCAAAAGGACACATTTTCAAGTAGAGAAATTAATTTTGTACGAAAAATATGCAGTCTCGTCTAATGAGATTACTTTTCTAAAAAAAAATAAAAACAGCAATTTTCAACAAATAAGTTAAATTTTTAACTAATGAAATGAATTTTTGAGTAAAATGATGAAGCTTCAACAACAACAAAAATATTTTTTAACCAAATAGTTAAGTTTAAAACCCAAAAGATGAAGTTTCTACCAAGAAAGACAAATTTTCAACTAAAGCAATTCATTTTTTACCAAAAACTTGAAGTTTGCTCTAATAAAATTACTTTTCTACAATAACAAAAAACAAATTCTTAACAGAATAGTTAAATTTTAAAGCCAGGAGATAAAGCTTCTACAACAAAAATTTTAACCAAAGAAATTAATTTTCAACCAAATCGTAGAATTTTCAACCCAAAACATGAAGTTTCTGCCAAAGTGGACAAATCTTCAATCAAAGAAATCAATTTTTAACCAAATAATTTTTAAAATAATTTAACCAAAGAATTTTCAATCCAAAAGACGAAGTTTCTGTCAAAAAAGACCAATTTTCAGCAAAAGAAATCAATTTTTAATCAAAGCATGAGGTTTGTACTAATAAATTTGCTTTTCTACAAAAAGAGAATTCATTCCTAAGAATTTAAATTCTCAACCAAAGAAATTAATTTTTTATTATAATGATGCTTCAAGCAAAAAAATTATTTTTTAACCATATAGTTAAATTTTAAACCCAAAAGTTGAAGTTTCTACCAAAAAATACCAATTTTCAACAAAAAAAAAATTTTTAAACAAATAGAATTTTTAACCCAAAAGATGAAGTTTCTCTCAAAATGTACAAATTTTTAACCAAAGAAACCAATTTTTAACCAAAAAGTTGAATTTTCAAGCCAAAAGACGAAGTTTCTGTCAAAAAAGACAAATTATCAGCAAAAGATGATGATTAAAATGATGATGCTTCAAGCAAAAAAATTATTTTTTAACCAAATAGTTAAATTTTGAACCCAAAAGTTGAAGTTTCTACCAAAAAAGACGAATTTTTAACAATAGAAATTGATTTTAAACCAAGTAGTAGAATTTTTAACAAAAAAGATGAAATTTCTGTCAAAATGTACAAATTTTTAACCAAAGAAACCAATTTTTAACCAAATAGTTGAATTTGCAACCTAAAAGACGAAGATTCTGCCAAAATGGACAAATTTTCAACCAAAGAAATCAATTTTTATCCAAATCATTGAATTTTGAATCCAAAAGACGAAGTTTCTGTCAAAAAAGATAAACTTTCAGCAAAAGAAATCAATTTTTCATCAAAGCATGAGTTTTTAACTAATAAAATTACTTTTCTATGAAAAAAACGAATTCATTACTACGAAGTTAAATTGTCAACCAAAGAAAATAATTTTTTATTAAAATGATGATGCTTATATACAAAAAAATTATTTTTTAACCAAATAGTTGAATTTTTTAACCTAAAAGATGAATTTTCTGTAAAAAAGCACGAATTTTACGCAAAATAAATCAATCTTTAATCAAAGCATGAGGTTTGAACTAATGAAATTACTTTTCTACAAAAAAAAAAACGAATTCATAAAAAAAGTTAAATTCTCAACCAAAGAAATTAATTTTTTATTAAAATGATGACGCTTCAACCAAAAAAATTATTTTTTAACCAAATAGTTACATTTTTAACTCAAAAGAGGAATTTTCTACCAAAAAGATGAATTTTTAACAAAAGAAATTGATTTTTAACAAAATACTATAATTCTTAAGCCAAAAGATGAAGTTTTTGCCAAAAAGGACAAGTCTTCAACCAAAGAAATCAATTTTTAATCAAACAATTGAAATTTCAGTCCAAAAGATGAAGTTTCTGTCAAAAAAGACAAATTTTCAGCAAAAAAATTCAATTTTTAATCAAAGCATCAGGTTCGAACTAATAAAAATTGCTTTTCTATACACAAAAAATAAATTAATTTTTTTTTTATTAAAATGATCATGCTTCTCCCAAAAAAATTATTTTTTAACCAAATAGTTAAATTTTTAACCCAAAAGATGAAGTTTTTTATAAGAAATATAAATTTTCAACCAAATAAATTAACTTTTTACGAAAAAACGAAAGTTTAAACTAATGCGATTACTTACCTTTTTGTTTCTTTCGGCATAAAACATTGAATTTTGACATTGTTGTTAGCTGAATTATTTTATAAATAATTTTTCATATTTAGCATATTTCGTTAGGTAAATTATATTGAATTTTCAAAAATTAAATATTCGAATATTCCAATCCCTGAATTTTAATTTGCAAATATTTTAAAAGCATTTGTGGCTTCATTTTCGTAACATCGTAAATATATTCCAGTGACCTATGACTGATTTGAAATATTCAAGAAAGTATAAAATTAGCAATAGCCTGTTGTTTACTGCATTCGTTTATAACGCAAAAAGTATGTGGGAAACGCTTAATTTATTTCCATGTGGGTTTGAAACTGTAGTGATAATTAGAAAAGTATAGAAATCATAATTAAGGTAATTTAATTGGACCTGTAAAATCGAATAAATTTCACCTGGAAAAATCTCGTAAAAGCTGAAAATAACCTGGAATTGGAAATCGTCTCATGAATCGCCGCTTTGTTGAATTTTTAACACAAAAGATGAAGTTTCTGCAAAAAAGAAATGAATTTTTAATTAAAATTATCAAGCTTCGACCAAACAATGAATTTATAACCAAATATTTGAATTTTCAACCAGAGAAAAATGAATTTTTATCAATAAAATGATGTTGCAATTAATGAGATTACTTTTATATTTAAAAAAACATGAATTTTCCAATAAATTAGTTTAATTTTCAACCAAAAATGAAAAATTGTCAACCTAAAATAGATTATTTAAATTTTGCAGAAAAAATTGCATCAAAATTAAAAAAAAATAGGTAGATTCATTTTTTTTAACGATAAAGTTTCGCAAAAAATGGAATTGTTAAATTGTTAAATAAAAAAATTGATTTTTAACTATAGAAAAAGTGATTTTCAAAAAAATAGTTAAATTTTGATTAAAATGATAGTTTCTCAACTAAAATGATAAATCATAATAATAAAAAATACATTCTTGACAAAGTAGTTCCATTTTCAACTTAGTTTTTGAATTTTCAACCGAAAAGATGAATTATCAACAAGAAAACATTTTTAACCAAAAAGAGTTGAATTCAACAAAAAAGAAGCGATTGTTCAACGAAATATATGCATCCACAAGCAAAACAGATTAATTTTTAATCAAACTGTTGTGAGTTTTAATCCAAAAAGATGGAATTTCTAGCCAAATAGATGAATTTTCAATAAAAAAGAGTGCCCTTTTAAAATAATGATTAAGTTTTAAATAAAATAATAAATTTAATCAATATAATAATTTTTATTTGAAAGACTAATTCGAACTCAAGTCTGTCAGTTTGAACTTTTATTGAAGTTGTAATATTTTAAGAATTAAATACGTTCAAATTTGAAAGATTTTATATCCAAACGCTTTAAAAATTTTAATATTTTTTGTGATAACGGTCTCATATTGAATGATTATTATAAGTATTCTAAATATCGAATCTTAGAGTATTTTTATATTGTTAAATTCTCAGTCTGTTTTTTACTTCCAATTTTTATATATTCAAAATTTTAAATAAACAAAACTACCTTTATATGAATAGTAATAAATCATAAAACCTACTAGTAAAAAACAATTTAAATGTTATAAATGGTTTAAAAACAATATAAATCAATTTAAATGTTCGACCTTAAAAAGGAAGGTTTATTTATTCATTCTTTTTTTTTAATTTTCAAGAATCGCGTGGTTTAATTTGAATATTGGACGTTAAGAGGAATCAAAATCAATAGTTAGTCTTTCCTCTTTCGATTTTTATTTTTTATTTGAATGGACATATATTTAAGAGTTTCATCAAAATTTTATCTCTAGATTTTTTGTTTAATTACCAAGAATGTATTAGTTAACTTTGCAAGTTGGACCTTACAGGCGAATTTAATTTTTGATTTATACTTTAAAATATTTTATACTTGAAATATTTTACAACTATTTCTCAAAGGTTTTAAAACTTTCAAAATATTTAAAGGATTTTAAAGATTTGAAAAATGGTACAGTACACGAGATTACTAAGATTTTAAAAAATTTAGAAGATTTGAAACGAGCTTAAAAGGTTTCAAAACATTTCAGAATATTCAAAGATATTTGACTGAGATTTAAAATGATTCAATGATTTCAATTAATAAAAAAGATTTCACAAACAAAGATTTAAATAAATTTCATAAAGATTTCTAAATATTTCAAAGTTATAACAACAAATTCGCAAAGATTTCGAACTTTTCATATAGATAGAAAAGATTTAAAAGATTTGAAAAAAGCGTGTACGGGGAATTTTTTTCTTTGACAGGGTGGTGACTGGACCGGGAAACTTGTCTTGAATTAAAAAACCGAGAATTCACTTCTCATCCAGTAAAAAACTTAACTATTTTGCTGAAAATACGTTTTTTTATTGATAACAATTAGATTCTTAACGAAAAATTCAACTATTCTATTTTTTGTTGAAAATTTATATTTTTTTTATTTGAAAATTATACTTTTTGTTTGACAATTTATGTATTTTGTGTAAAATTCGTCTTTTTTGTAAAAAAAAATTCATCAGTTAGGTTGAAATTTAATTTCTCCAACTGAAAATTTAATTGTTACACTTTTTGTTGACATGTGATCCCTTCTAGTTCAAAAATTGTGTTTTTTAATCGAAAATTCAACTGTTTTGTTGCAAATTCACGTGTTTTTTCTTTTAATTTTTTGTAAAACATGAACTTTTTCTTTGAAACTTAATCTCCTTGTTTAAAAATGATTTTTTCTGTTAAAATTTCAAGTATTCACTCATATCATTTTAGGTGAAAATTCATTATTTACATGAAAAGAAATTTTTTGTCGAAAATGTAACTATTCTGTTAAAAATGTGTTTTTTTGGCTTTAATTATTCCATTTTTGATTGAAAAATTATTTTTTTTTAGTTGAAAACTCAACTTTGTGGTTTAAAATTTAACAATTCCAGTTGAATATTCATAATTTTAGTTGAAAATTTATCAGTTAGGTTGAAAATTAATTTTTTAAATTGAAAGTGTTACTATTCCATTTTCGGTTGAAAATTATTGTTTTTATAGTTCAAGATTGAACTATTTGGTTGAGTATTTGCCTTCTTTAATTGAAAAGTCAAGTATTTTGTTTGAAAATTGTATTTTTTGATAGAAAATTAATCTTATTGTTTAAAATTCATAATTTGGGTGTAAACTCATCTTTTTGATTGAAAATTCAAATATTCCAGTTGAAGATTCATAATTTTATTTTAAAATTCATTTATTTTGCAATTTTTTTACTGTTGTATTAAAGGATGTTTAGAATGAACATCATGAATTAAAATTTCGTTAAATATTCCTGTATTTTGTTGAAAAGTAGTATTGTTTGGTAGAAATTAATATTTTTGTTTAAAATTCCAGTATTCGAGTTAAGTATTCATCATTTTAGTTGAAAATTCATCGGTTCGATTGAAATTTAATCTTTTAAATTAAAAATCTTACTATTCTATTTTCGTTTGAAAATTATTTCTTTTCTAGTTCAATATTCAACTATTTGGTTGAGTATTTATTTTTTTAAATTAAAAATTCAAGTATTTCGTTCAATATTCCTTCATTTTGTTAAAATTAAACTTTTTCAGTTGAAGATTCATAATTTTATTTAAAAATTCATTTATTTGCCGTTTTTTTATTACGTTACTTTTAGTTGATACGTAAAAACCGGGAATTTGAAATCGTAGGCTGAATGGTCGCCCTGTTTTGATTAAAACAACCCTCCTTTTTTATGTAAAAAATAGACCTTGAAAAACTTGACTTCTCGACCAGGAAAACCTGGAAAAGCCCTTGAATTTCGTTCCTAAGAATCGCTGAACACCATGATCTACATCCTAGAATTAAAATAATATATGTATTTTTTTATTTTTCCAGGTCAGATAACGCGCTCAACCGCTACTTCATAAAATGGGCCTGGGGATGGCTCCTGACAACAATGATACCCTGGGTGGTACTAACAGCCCACACGATCGGCTGTGGTCGAAGAACAATTTTAATAAAACACCTGGTGCGTCTACTTTTCGCCACATGTGCTTGGATCGCATGGATGAACTTCTTTCATTACGTAGAAACGAATTTCGGTCGTTGTTACAACACGAAGGACCCGCTGCATCAGGAAAAAGCAAAGTGCCTGCAAGCAGGTAAATTTTGGAGTGGTTTGGACATCTCGGGACATGCTTTTATCATAATTTACTCAAGTCTGATCCTCGCGGAGGAGGGTAAAACGTTGATAGGCTGGGAGGGCATCAAAGACACGATGATACATGAGGAGCACGTGAGGTCTCTTCCAAATGAGAGCAGCACTGGCTTTCTGCGTAATTTGTGCGATGAGGACCTGGACTTTCTGAAGAAGGCGCACAAGGTGCTCACGCCTTATTTGAGAGGCCTCTTCGTCACGATGACTCTGCAGCAATTGCTCTGGGACGTGATGCTCGTTGCGACGATACTTTATTATCACAATATGGCGGAGAAATTCCTCGGAGGAGTTGCCGCAATTCTCACCTGGTACGCGACCTATCACTGGCTCTTTCAGATCTCGAGTCTTGGGTTCACTTCACCAAGAGATGGCCTTTTTAAATACTATGTGGAGAGCAAGAAGAGTGAGAATAGTTCGCGACTGAAGAGAAATACGCGGAATGGTACGAGACCCCGATACGGACTCTTCTCTATGCTACGCAACGCATTTTTCACCTTCATTGTTTTTATTTTTTGTTTTTTCCTTTTTAAGGTTTGATGTGGATGTGAGTGCGTCAAATGGAGAGGTTGGTGCGGAAGCTACTTGAAGGATATGAAATCTGAGAGAGATTTGTTTATTTAGCTAAAAGTGGTTTAGTCGAGGCCTGACGGGACTTTTTTTTTTGAATGCCTGGCGGTGCTTAGTCACTTTTTTCACAAATGGAAGATCTGTCTGGTTATGGGCTGTCCGTAAATTACGGTACCATTTTTCTGGATTTTGTTTAGGATTTAGTTCTGTTGGCTAAAGACAGACTCTACGTTTACAAGTTTTTTTTAATAAAATGAATGTAGATGATGTGTTGAATTTAATAGGAAATGTTTTAAATTATTAAGATTTCAAGCCGAAATATATTGCATTTTTAAGAAAATAGTTGAATTAAACAGAAAAAACACAAGAAAAATATTTTCTACACCAAGAGATAAATTTTCAAGACAGAAAGACGAATTGGAAAACAATCATTTTCAACCGAACAGTTGCCTCAATAACCAAAACAGATACACTTTCGAGTAAAAGAGACGAGTTTTCCAAAAATTAGAGATTTAATCAAATAGGCAAATTTTCAAGCCATGAAGACGAATTTTTTGAGAGAAAAAAAAACTTGAATTTCGAAGAAAAGTGACTTTTATGTGAAAAAGGATGAAACTTTAACAGCGTAATTGAATTTTCGACCAAAAATGTTGACTTTGGCAACATAGTTATAATTTAAAAAATAATTCGATTTTTAACAAAACAGTTGAGTCTGTAACTAAATAGTTGGATTTTCAGCAAAGAAATGATCAAATGATAAAAATTTTAAACAAAAAATATGGAATTTCAATCAAAGAATGTCGATTTTTTTAGAAAACAATGGACTTTTAAATCGGAAAAGATGGATTTTTAACAAAAAAATATTATTTTCAATCAAGAAAGATGAATTTTTAACAAGATCGTTGAATTCTCAACCAAATTGTTGAATTTCCAACTAACAGGATTAATTTTCTATCCAAAAGTACATCTTTTTAACAAAATGCATGAATTTTCTACCTAATAATTAAATTTTTAACTTGTAAAATATACAGGAGAAAGTTTCTACATAAAATGGAATCGATCAATTTTCAGATAAAAACTAATAAAAGAATAACTGTAAAAAAGAAAATAATTTTCAACAAAATTGTGCAATTTTTAACCAAAAATATTAATTTTCGACCAAGAAGATTATCGTTTTATAAAAAAGATGAATTTTCAACTTTTCCAATTTACAGGTTAATGTTCAGATTTAAAAAAAATAATTGTCTACAAATTTGTTAAATTTTTAACCGAACGGTTGATTTTGCAACTAACAGCATTAATTTTCAACCCAAAAAGACAACTGTTTAACAAAATGTATAAATTTTCCACCAAGCAATTGAGTTTTTAACTTATAAAATATACAGGATAAAGTTCCAACCGAAAATGGAATAGTTAAATTTGCAGATGAAAACGAATAAAAAAAGCAACTTTGAAAAAAAAAATTCCGCAAAATTGTTAAATTTTTAACCCAAAAGACGAATTTTTTGAGAAAAAAGTTGAGTTTTGAAGAAAAAAGTGACTTATCTCCAAAAGGATGAAGCTTTATCAGCGTAATTGAATTTTTGACCAAAAATAATGACTTCAACAAAATAGTTAAATTTTTCAAAATAATTAGAGATTTTTAACAAAACAGTTGAATTTCTAACGAAATAGTTGAATTTTCAGCATATAATTGATCAAATGATCATGTTTTGAGACAAAAAAGTGGACTTTAAATTGGAAAAAATGAATTTAAAAAAAAAAAAGAACATTTTCAATCAAGAAAGATGAATTTTTAACAAGATAGTTGAATTCTAAAACCAAAAGTTGAACTTTCAACATACAAAAGTAATTTTTTACCCAAAAAAGACTACTGTCTAACAAAATATATGCTTTTTTTAGCAAAAAATTGAATTTTCTACTCAATAGTTGAATTTTCAACCCAATAATTGCATTTTTAACTAAAAGGAATTATTTTGTATTGAAAAATACAACTTTAAAAAAAAATACATGCATTTTTTTACAAACTAATTGAATTTTTAACTTACTAAATATACAGGATAAAGTTTCAACATAAAATGGAGTAGTTAAATTTTCAGATAAAAACTAATAAAAAAATAACTGTACAAAAAAATACCAGAATTTTCAACCAAAAATGTAAATTTTCGACCAAGAAGTTAATTGTTTTGTCAAAAAGACGAATTTTCAACTTATCCAATTTACTGGTTAAAGTTTTAACCAAACATGGAATAGTTGAATTTTCTGAGAAAAAATATATAATTTTCTAGAAAGTTGTTAAATTTTCAACTTACAGGATTAATTTTTTACAAACTAATTTAATTTTTAACTTACACAATATACAGGATAAAGTTTCAACCAAAAATGTAATATTTAAATTTCCAGGTAAAAACTAATAAAAAAAAAACAATTTTGAAAAAAAAGAATGTTCAACAATATTGTTAAATTTTTAACCAAATAGGTGAATGAAGTGTAATATTAAATTTCCAGACAAAAATTAATAAAAAAACCTTTTTGAAAAAAAGAATTCTGAACAACTTTTAAAAATTTTTAATCAAAAGGATGAATTTTCTAACCATAATATTTAGATTCTATCATAAAGACAAATTTTGAATAAAGCACATGAATTTTCAACAGAATTATTTAATTTTAAAGTTAAAAAAATAAATTAACAACAGAGTTGAATTTTTAACGAAAAATATTATTTTTCAATCTAAAAGTTTAATTTTCAACCTAATAGTTTAATTTTCTACTGAATTGATCAATTTTCGAGTCAAAAAGATTATTTTTTTTTAAATATTTGAATTTTAAGAATAAAATTTAATTTAAAAGAAAATAGTTGATTTTTTAATTATAATTATTAATCCTTAATAAAAGGAATTACTTTTTTTTACAAATTAGTCCAACTTTAAGTCAAATAATAGACACTTAAAAAAATAACTTAAACGAAACTTGT
>JAWWLR010000149.1:15331110-15347562 GCA_035041075.1 Acraspis erinacei | reverse complement strand
CTGACATTAACTAAAATCATCATTACTCCTAAGCTATTAATTATTTTGATCTAAAACTTTTCAAAAAACTTGATCATAGTTTTCTCCGCATTTGTGTCACGAGAAGTCTTTGCTTGCTCAAAATTCGCTCGATAAACGAAACGCTGGAAGTTACAAAAGTCCGATTCACACCGAGCATCAGAAAAAAATTAATAAAAGTTTTCCAATACTTTCATTTTGAATTCCTGTTCCTCTACGAATCGAAGGATACATTAAGGTATATTCTCTGAAAATTCCATTCAAAAATTTCAAAAACTGATGAACAGAGGACGATTTTAAGTGAAAAACGGATTAAAATCGACTTTTTCAACAAATTAAGTTTTTTTACTTTAATCTTTAAACTAAAAAAGTTACAACTTTCTGCATTAAGAAAAAAGATGTGCAATCAAATTTCACATCCATTTATATTATTTTTAAATTAAAATTCGAATTTTGTTTTCCAAAGCCTCCAGGGGACTTCGTTTTCGCACGAGAAAATTTTATGTGCCCTTATTGCATCCGGACAATAACTTGGTTTCGTGGGAAGTAGGGTGGTGGGGGTAAAGCAGGACGGGGCAGTGGTAAACATGCTGTACTGGAATGTAGCAGGGGTAAGGAAGAAAGATGAGGATTTCTGTATGTACATCCAGGAATTTGATGTGATGGGCCTGGTAGAGATGTGGATAGGGAGGAAGGAATGGGATAGAATAATGCCAAAGTTGCCAAGGTGTTATAGTTGGAGGCTCCAGGAGACTGTCAACCTAAACAGGAAAAGCAGGGCTAGTAGGGGAATTATAACAGGCTTTAGGGATGGATTAGAGGAAGAAGTGTATGGAGAGGGGGAGGAAAAGGGCGTGCAAATGATAGCGGTAAAGATAGGAGGGATAACGGGTAAGTTTTTGACTGTGTAGAATCATTAGGATATGGAAAGGATTAAAGAAAGGGTGGAAAACTTACTAGGAGAGAGAGAAAGAAGGAGAGAGAGAGAGGAGAGTATGGATTTACTGGGTGGGAACTTTAATCTGAGAATTTGGTGTGAATGGGGGAGGGTGGCGGAAGGCATAGTGGGGGAAGACAGGTCGTTAGGCAAGAGGTTGATGTGGAGGAGCGAGGCGATAGAGAAGTATCAGGAGAAGTTGACAAAGGCAAGCTAAGAGGAGGAGTCGGTGAAAGATATATGGGAGGATCAGCAAGAGAAAGTGAAATGTTGTTTTCAAAATAAGGTATTTAGAAAGGAGAAGAAAGGAATGGTGAAGCGGTAGTCAGATAGGGAATATAAAAAGATAAAAAGGAAGGTGAAAGGAAGTTCAGAAAGTACGAAGAAAGAGCAGGAAAAGGAGAAAGATCTGGAAGAGAAGTTAAGAAGTATTAAGACAGAATGGGAAATGTGAAAGACAATTAATAGAAGGAAAAAAATGTGGATACATGGAAGAAAAATGAGGGGGTTAGAAGAAGAAGTGAGGTAAATGGAGAGGAGCTGAATGACGAGGAGTTAGAGCAGGAGATAAGGATGTTTAGAAGGTCAAAGACAGCAGGGCTGGATGGGGTAGAGAACGAAGCGTGGCTGGTTAGTAAGTAACATGACTGGTTAGTGGAAATGCCTGGAGGGTGGAGAGAGGGGTGAATAGTGCCAATCTATAAGAAAGGAGATAGGGATAGACAGGAAAATTATAGAGGGATTACGCCAAGGAATACGGCTTACGAGGTATAAGCGATGGTGTTGGCTGAGAGGCTGAGGAAGGATGTTGAGGATAAAGGTGTATTGCCGGAAACGCAGACGGGCCTTAGGGCGGTTCGGAGCACTATCGATAATATCTACGTTCCGCAGCACGTGGTCGATAGATAATTACCAAAGAATAGATCGAGAGTTTTCGCGTTTTATGTAGATTTAAAAACGTATTTCCTTTAGTGGATAGGAGGAAGTTTAGGAAGGGAGGTATATGAGGAGGCGAAAAACACGGTGTGAGGAGGGGAGGGAATCTGGGAGGGTTTCTGGATGGTTAGGGGGTTGAGACAAGGGTGTCCGCTTAGCACAACGCTTTTTGCAATTTTAGTCCGAACATGGAAAGTAAACTAGCGGCCGGAATAGTAGGAGGAGTTAGGGTTGGAGCCGTCAGGATTTGGTTAATCGTATATGGAGATGATATAGTGCTGACACCAAGAGCGAAGAGGCTTTAAAGGAGATGATGAAAAGGTTGAGAAGATACTTAGATAAGAATAGGTTAGAGTTAAATGCGGCAAAGTTCAAGGTTATAGTGTCCAGGAAAGGGCGTTGGAGGCATAAGGGAGGTGAGTGTAACTAGAAAGGAAAGGCGGTATAGTATACAGGAGAGGTATGCAAAGTAGACACTGTGTTTGGAAAGGACTACGCCTAACTATATTTTCAGGAGGGAGACAGGAATAACGAGTTTAGGGATTATAAAGGGGAGTCGAGCGTGTAAATGTGAGGAGAAATGTTCGGAAAAGGGGGGCAGTAAGCTGTTTAGGGAGTTTTGGTGGAAGAAGTGTAACAGGAGAGGGGGTGGGAAAATGGAGGTTGAAATGGAAAGGCATTTTAGAAAGAATGAATTGAAGATGGGTGAATTGAGAAGGATACACAATGAAGAAATGTATATGAATTGGTTTAGAGGAATAGCATGGAGAGAGAGAAGACAGAAGGGGAGGAAAGAATAAGGAAGTTAAGGTTTAACGGGAAGTATATGTGAAGTAGGCCACGGGAGAGAGCGCAATATTTGTATGAGAAAGGAGAGAAATGAATTCAGGAACATATAGCGAGGCTGAGATGTGGATGCATGCACGATTATAATCGGTTTTGGCTTTATAGAGAGAAGAGGATGTGTGAATTTTGCGGGAAGGTGGATGCAAAAGTGGAGCACTGGGTGCAGGACTGTAAGGACGTTTAAAAATGTGGGATAAGGATTGAGGTATTGTTGCATGAAAGGGGTCACAAACGGCGAGTAGGATGGGTGAAGGGGGTGTAGGGTAAGATGAAGAACAGAAGGAAGGAGGAAGATGAATGGAGTAGGTAAGATTGTAAATATGAGAGGAAGTAGGTGTAAGAAAATAATAAATATTGTTAATAGTAGATAATTATTAGGTATTAAACGCGGATGCAGAGGTTGGCAATGCAACCCAAAGCGAGAAAGTAGGAACATGCGTGCATGGCAAGGCAAATCAAATAAGTTTATAAGAGGTAGCTGTACGAAAATTCTGTAAAAAATGGAAGTGTTAGGAAGTCAATTTTATAAGGAAACATTTTTATACACTGAGATACGCCCGGAAATTTATTTTCTATTTCTGTGATATGCCAGCGAAAAAAGATTTTCAATAAAACAGGAACAAATTTTTAACAAAATTTTTATATTCTTAATGAAAAAAATGCACTTATAAGGAAGGAGTCAGACTTTTAACTAAGTAGTTGCATTTTAAACTTAAAAAGATTTTTTATTTGGTTGAAAATGAGATTTTTATTGGAAATTCAACAGTTCGCTTGAAATATTTGATCTTTTTTGGATAAAATATTTTCTTGGTTGAAAATTTCGTGCTTTCATATTTCTGGATTGAAACGGCTACTACTTAGCAGAAAGTTAAACTGCCTTATTGAAAAATAATTCTGTTGGTTAAGAATTCACGATTGAAGTACAAAATTTATTTCTTTGTTTGGAAAGAATTTTTTTCTTTTTCCTGAAAATTGAACTACTTAATTTTTAGTTGAAAATTGATCTTCTTTAATTGGAAATTTAACTAGTGAGCTGAAAGTGAATGTATATTATTAAAAATTCGTCTTTTTATTTCAAAATACATATTTTTGGTAAAAAATTCATATTTTCTGATTAAAATAGCTTGATGTTTCGTTTCAAAATCACTATTGAGTTATTGTCAACTAATTTTAGTAAAAAATAGATATTTTAATAAATGTATTCTTTATAAGTATTATCTGAGTTCCTCAATTTATAATTATATAAACATATATATTTAATCTAAAATTGAATTATTTGAGTTTCTCAAGAAAAAATTATACACGTGCGGGATCTTGATTGCTTTTTAAAACGTGATGTAATAAGAAATAAAAATTCTCAACCCACCAAGAGTCAACATTTTCCATATACGCGGTTTATGCTCGGGAAGGGGAAAATGCAAATATCTCAGAAAAGTATGTATACATGAAAGATATGAATATTCATTAGTTACGTTGTTCTCAAAATTCTGCGTTAATCTGTATCTTCTACATTTAAAAAATGAGGGCCTTTTACACTTTTGTCTTAACCGTGGACTTTATTCTTAATTCTATTGGTAAATAAAGATTAAATTAATATAATTTGCTTTAGTAAGTACGTTGTAACATTTTTTATACAATTATGAATATGAAATACTGTGTAAACTCTGTGACAACAAATAGTTATTATTAATATTATTTTTTTGCACCTAACTATAGTAATTAAACAGATATTTCGGACCTACTTATTTTATTGCGTGTTTTATATATTTTTAAAATTGAAACTTTATACATCATAAGATTCAATTTTGATCGCTCATTGCCGAATTTTCAAACTTCGAAGGCGCAATATGAAATTTTCGGCTTACTATTCGAATCTTGGGAAGTGTTTTACGTTTTTGAGAAAAAATATCTCTCAGGGAGAAAAATTAGTTTTTTTTCGGAATTTGCGCGGTATTTAAATTAGTTTTTGAAGTAATCAACATTAAAATGCGGAAATTTTTTTATACAAAAACAACGATTTCGAATTTTCATTGACCATTTTAAGTAAGTTAAAGTTAATAAGGTTTGTGAGTATTTTATTGTTCGCTTTAAAGTAATCACTTGTACATACTGTAAGTTGGTATCTTTCTATCTTTTAGAATTACTCTCGTTTTCTTTACTTGGCGTCGATTTATTACCGTCAATCTAGATAATACATTGTTGAAATTAGAAATTCATAAACCTTTCTTGTATTTTACAGAAATCTCATCAGGTATGCCGCCCAAAACAATGGACTTCCTGGCAAATTTTGGGAAGAGTAACGAACATGCGGATCATGAAGAAAACCCTGGTACAAATAAAAACTCATAACAGAAGCGTAAATTAATAAACAATTCTATGTTGACACTTTTAAACTATTAATAATCTCTTGAATTTAAAAAATAATCATGAATACATAAACAAGCGCCTACTCATAATTACTTTCTTGCGGATTAGACTCTTAACAAAAAATAATGCAGGAAGAGTCCTATTTTCTTATAATGAACTTCTCATAATTTTTTCGCAAAATAGGAAATTCATTCATAGTCATACCAAAAAAAAAAACATTTAAAAAAAGTTATTTTTCAACAAGTTTATTCATTTTTATAACACATTTAATTTTTTTAGTTGAAATTTTTGTTAGTAGACATTTTAACGTACCGAGTGATCATAGAGGAGCCTGGAATGACCTTTTATAAATATCAGTATTATTATTCAGAAACCCGTATTCAATCGAAACAAATCCTCTAGTAACACCAAAATTGGTCAACAGTCCGTTTAAATTCTATTTTTAGAATCTTTAATTTGCAATATCGAAAAGGTACTTCTGTGTAAAAACCTGTCTGTGTCCTGAATCATAACACATACATGTATTATGATTTAAGAGAAAACAGGATAATCAGTATTGCAAGAAATTATGCAAAAAATGTTGAAGCAAAAAATAGAAAAAAATTAGACAAACCACAATGGAACGGTTTATATCAGAACACTTAAAATTCTGTACTGAACTATTAAAGGTACTTGAAATCTCAATGAAATCTTGAGAATCCTTTGGAATATCTTAGAATTCCTTCACAACTTTAGAACTATTTTTAAATCCATTAAAGTCATTCAAATCGGTTAACATTCTTATAAATCCCTCGCATCTTCTGAAAGGCTCTGAAATTTCTTGAAAGAATTTAAGTACTTAAACAATTGTTTAACATACTCTGGGTGCCTTTGGAACCGTTTAAAATAACTTGAAATATTTGAATTGATAATGAGAGTGGTAAAAAGGTACTTTTGCGAATAAGTAACGATTTGATACCTACAACCAACTCCCGATATAAGGGCTCCTGGTTTACGATATTCCTAGAACTGATGGCCTCCGCAGCTTCGTGTTGAGAAGAGCCGCGGAGCCGAAAGAGAGGATCTGCTCGGTCAAGCGTGATAAACAGCTTGAAGACCACCCTCACCGCGCGTTGGTTCCGATTAAAAATCAAGGGTAAGGCGAGTCATACCCGAAACTTGTTTTATTTCGGGAGCTGAGTGTAGTTACATTTTTTTAATAACAGTATCTATAAAACCGTTACTTTTTTTAGTTATTTTCAAAATATAGATTTAAGTTCTTCCGGAACAATCAATACATTTTATTGTTTTTGTAACGATTCTTTCATTTTCATTGTAGCAACGGCTGAAAATTTGCCAATGCTGAAGTGTGTTACAAAACTCAATAACTTTTATAATATTCGGTGAAATACAATAATTGAAATGTTTATAAGCCATTAAGATAAATATATTTAAAATTTTGACAGTTCAAAATATAAATAATAGTCTTGTAATCGAAAACAGCTTGATATTAAGTTCTTTCGTTACAAGGGAGCAATAACGCTGAATACTGAGAGTTTATAATTATTAATAACTATGATCAGTTGTTTATAAATATAATTAATATAAAATTTTTATTAAAAAGTAGAATGCGGTGACAATTTAAAGTTTAGTTCTTTGATAACTAAGCTTGACAACTAATAATTGAAGGTAAATATTAGAAGATTCATATGAAAAATAATATAAATTGCGTCAAATCGTCTCATATTTTTATTATTTGTGATTACGCGGTATGGTTAAATTTGACCTTCTTAGAGTATGGTAAATATTTTAATTTTAATGCTTAATCAGTTCGAATGTTCCAGAAATGACTTTAAACAAATTTCTGCGAGTTGCGTTAAATACTGTGCTACAGGATGTGGTCAATATTTAAAGAAAAAACATAATTCTCTGCTTCTTATTGCAGATTTAAGTTCACAATTCGAGTACTTACTTAATAACTACCCTATTCTAGGTGTTCCTCCTTGCGAACAGGTTTCTTCATCTTCTGACAGGCAACATTCTCCTGGCAGGTCACTTCGTCCTTTCGAGTCTTCTCATCGTGCCAGGTCCAGGTCTCCTCCTGTCAATGTCAGGTGGATAGCTCCAACTAACTTGCGCATTAGTTGCTCTGATGGACATATATATGGATTTGACCAACTTGAATTTATTCGGCTTGCGTCCTATAAGAATCCTCACCGGGAATTTGGGCTTCGAAAATACACTTTTCCTGTGGATACAGGAGTTCAAATACTTGCAGGACATTCTCTTTATGTGCCTGCGCCAACCCAAGAACAAATTGTATTATCAACATTTGATGGTGATGTCTTTGCAATATTGGACAGTAGTGTTTCTCTTGCTGGAATATATAAATATGCTTCTCCTACTCGCAATTACCGACGGGTAAAAATAAACATGAAAAGCGGCACGATTTCTCAATTAACCAAAGATGAAATCACGGAAACTCCAATAGGTCCCCGTTACAGACTCTTAAATCATTTTAAAGTAGACCATGTTAACTAGAAATTTATCCATTAATTCCATTAGAAATGTTAAATTTATTGAGTAACAGTAACTATAAGAACTTTACTTTTTTAGTCAAACTTAAAAAATGTAGTTTTAAGTCTTTTACGACAACCAATACCAGTTATCGTTCTTCAACCGATTCTTTCATTTTCAACGTAGCGACGGATTAAAGGACCTCAATTCATCATTTTGAGACTGTTTCTTTCTCATTTCGCGTATCGTCGCGTGTCTAGATGAATTTACATTTACACCAAGATAATTTTTGTTTGGTTATTTAGACGAAATAAATATTCGTGAATGGATCAGTTATAACAATAATAATTACCTTATTTTTAATTTCTTTTTAGTTATACCTATGTTGATTTTTAGTAAATTAGAGAATATTCTTCAAATTGTTAACTAGTTACTTTACTTTATCTACTTGGAAAACAAGTCAGACTGCAGAAATTTCGTACTATTATGATGGGATTTACATAATCTTATTATAACACATAAATCACAGCATGGAGATAATACTATATTTCTCAAATATAGGCATACTATAGGCGGAAATTATCCACACACCTGTTTTTATCTTTTGCTAAAGTTTCTTGGTTCGATTCATTCATTTTAATTTGTTCATTTTAGCTACAGGTCCTAAAGCAAACTTCTCAGAGACATCTCAAATATCCCTGGGATATCGTAGTCTCCGCCTTGCACAATATCTGACTGGTGATACTTGGGACAGCCTGGAGATAAATAAGATCGAATAGGAAATCCCGGAATGCCCTATTCCCGTAAAGGGTTTTATAACCGATAAGTCACAGCAATTAGATTTATATCATACTGACTTTTCCACGTTAACTATTTAGCTTCAGTTGAGTATCGGAAGCACTTAGCTTCGTTGATTCGAAAATTTCTAATTTTTAAGAAATTTAAAAATTGTTTCTAAATCTTGTTCTAAGCTAAAATGTAATAAAGTTAATTGATGCTTGAAAAAATGTATGCAATCAATAAATAAAATTTTATTCTGGAAAATATGCAGTTTACTTTACATAAAACTACAAAATAATTTAAATTCTTAATGTTTATTACTCTTTAGGTTTAAGTATATTGAATATAAACGTTATTTAACTCGAAGAAACCAAAAATAAAAGTGAAAAATGAATGCTCTCGTTAATTCTAGTTCTTGAGAACATTTGTGGTTTACGGAGTCTTTAATAGACATCTTGCTTACAGACAGAAACTTGAAACATCATAGATGATTTCTCATTGTTTTAAAATAGAAATTTTAATATATAAGTAGGTATGGGGCAAAATTTACGAAAATCCAAGACGTCTAAGTATTTCTTGTCTCCGATTGTCTTGAAACTAATCTGAGTTGTATTCTTAGTGGACCTCTTTGAATTCTCCAATTGATGGACCTTTTGAATGGTGGGTTGTCACGACAAAAAATAATAATTGAAAAAAAAATTATTCCATGCTGATTTCTCCATTTTAATCATATTTTTGAGTTTTCTAAAAATGCGGTCACTTGCATTTTTTTTTAATATTTAAAAGAAGTTATTTTTGCCCTTCAAAAGGACCTATTGGGCTTAAAAGAGGGTTCTCACGCTTGGCTGCCGTGCAGCGAACTTATGGAGTGTACTCATGCAAAAAAGCACAGAATCATTCTTGCGACATAAATGATTATGATAAATCTAATAGCTATGAAATTGTTCCTCTCAAATTTTCTCATGATATTCGGAAAATGATTCAAAGTAATGTAACGTTCGGTTTTATTTCACATGTATGTTGTCTCTCCGGACGCTTGAGTCTCACCAGGGTTCGCGGGATTGGGACAGGCTTTACAAGTAAACGGAACAACGGTTTAAATATTAACAAAAAGAAATAAGCTATATTCTCCCTATAAAGTTCATATATCTGATTAAAACTAAGTGTGTGTATGATATATGGGCGGGTGTATGTGAGAGTGTGTGTGTCGTAATTTACTGGCAAGTTCAAATCGGTCCCTAGATTTAGGTTTACAAGAAAACAGTGAGCAGTCGGATGTACCGGTGTGCATATCAGAAGAGTGGGACGTGTCCAGGTTTATCGACACGCGCGTCGGTGACAGGAGGTGCGAGACACGGGAACGGGCATCGGGAAGCTTGGCGGTGTTCAGGCGTCAGTGACGGGTGGTTTTTCCGGTCGGTTGGGTCGGTCATTTCGGTGGAAGGAGTCGAGGGGCGGCTTCGTGTCGGCACAGGGTGGCCTGGATGTAAGTCAGGACACCCATTTGCTCGATAGGCGACCATAGACTCGCAGGATGGTCGACCACCGAGGTCTACGGGAGGCTACGGGAGCAGGGGCTCGGTTTATTCCAGGCTCCGTCAGTCATTGACTGGCGGAAACATTTGCCCGAAATACGGCCCTAGTTGCGCCAAGTGGTCGCATGTCGGGTGTACTTCACCAGGAGTTGGCTCAGAAGGTGTCTGGGGAGAAGGAGACGTCAGACAGGTTACCCTGGTTGACGTCACCCCAGTCTAATGAGTCGTGGTCGTAGGAGAATGAGGAGAATGAAGATGTGAAGGATGGGATTAATAAAAGAAGGAAGAGGAGCGTGTTTTTGCAACTTCTTGACGCGTTTCCCTTGCAATTTTGCAGCGTCTTATTTCTCTTTTAATGTTCTGTACAGCAATTCATAACAATTTTTTATACGTATTGCAAGTTCGTGCCTGCACAACGCTCACATGACTCAGATTATCTCGCAATGCAAGCATCATTAACAGGGCGTGACCGAAAAGTCGAGGATGACAATACAATAATTTCGTAATTATTGTCAACAACAAATTTTACCCTTGTGCGCGGCATAGTAGGCCATAATCAATGTCCTTCCGATAATTTTTAATGTATTTACAATAACTGCAAAATTATAAAAGCGTGCGAAATTCAGAGACGATGTCTTCTCTGGTTTGGCTTTGTTTTACTGGAGGACAGGTTCTCTGTTTCGAACTGCTACATTTCTATGAAAATAATTTAAAGCATATATTTGAGAAAATTTAATTTCGTATGCTTTCTAGAATATTTATAAGAGCTAACAATTTGAATCTGTAAGAAAAGTTACATCGAACCCAGAGACAGGCTGTAAACCGTTCACCAGGAATGCCGATCACCACGCTTTATTCTGCGTATTTATACCGAAAGCAACGTCTAGCCGTACCTGCTTTATGTACACTTGTGTTAAGGTAAATTGAGCCTCCATGCGATATTTTTTGCAAGTTAAATAATGTTTAGTACCAGAATTGGCACTGTGAAAATCCAAGGTATTAATTTCACGTACTTAAATAAAAGAATCTAACTTATATTTCTGAGCAATATTTTTAATCAAAGAAAAGCTATTTGTTTTGTTAAATAAACTCTCCGATTTCGGTGGAGGCCAATGTCGTGGTACGGTATTTAAAAGTATTTTTCTGAACAAACTGCCTGCACAACCGAGGTCTATATTAGACATGTATAGTGTTAGCGACCTGCAAGGATTGGCAAGGATTGGCAAGGATTGGCAGCTCCAAAAGCTAAAAAGAAAAATTTGCAATACACAAAACAATGGGTCGTGTCACAACTCACGGTCTAGATACGGCAGAAACAACCAAAAACTAGAAGCATGGAACGTCCGTGTATCTATCATAAACTTTTCGGTAAAAGTGCAATTAAGTGCACACCACCGTGCTCGTGGGGCAATAATCCCTCACCGGAAAACTAAATAAGCCTACACGTGCGGGGACGGCTAAGGTAGGCTCGAATAAATCGAAACATCTCCACATCCGCGACGTAGATTCTGGATTAGTATTTTTGATTGACACCGGGTTTGATATTTCATTGCCAACGGCGGATAATTTTACCCTTAAACACAAGCCGAAGTAGCTCATACTTTTTGAGGCAAATGATTCGGGTGCTAATACTTACGACGAGAAAAGTATGCGGATTAATTTTAATCTCAGACGCAGCATGTGGAATTTTTGTGTCGCGGCGATACCTCATCCAATAATCGGGGCAGATAAGCTTGCACGACAGGTTTCTGGAAAATTGCTTCTATTGAAGAAGTAAGCATTGTAAAGCAAACTGATCGTCTCTCACTCGATAAACTGTTCGCAGCTAAGGCTGCTTTTAAGTATATGATTGAAGAAGGTATTTGTAGCCGTTCTTGCAGTTCTTGGACATTAACCATTCATATGGGCAAAAAGAAAAACGGTGAGTGGAGAATCTGCGGAGATTTTCGCCCACTACACTCCGTTAACATTGCGGACAGGCACTCCGTAGCACATCTGAGTGATTTTTCATTCATGATATGGGGAAAAAAGGTCTTTTCGAAACTTGATCTGCTTAAAGCTTACCATCATATTCCCATTGCTCCGGACGACGTTTCAAAAACTGCCGCCGTAACACTATTTGGGTTGTTTGAATATACGCCCATGACTTTTGTGTTATGTGACGCTAACCAATGTTTCCAGCGGCATATTTAACACGCTTGATGCGATCTAAACTATATATTTGCATATATGGATGATATTCTCATCGCCTTTTCGAATCATGAAGAATATGAAATTTGTTTGAGACAAGTATTTCTTGGCTATTCGGTTAATCGCCACGGTTGTATGCTGGCTCCGGAGAAAGTTCTGGCTATTACATGTTATACAAAGGCTCGAATGATTGTCCAGCTACGCCGATTTCTCGCCATTATGAATTTCTACAGAAGAAGTTTGCCTCATCCCGCTGAAGACCGGGCCCAATTCAACGACTTTCTCTGCAATAATAAGAAAAATGATAAAAGGGAAATCCATTAGATTCTGGAAACTAAAGCTGTGTTTGAACAAGTCAAAGGCAGCCTACCCAACGCTGCATTATTAACACATCCCGCATACGAAGTGGAAACACCTGTCGTCACTGACGCATCAGATTTTGATATGGGTACTTCACTGGAGAAAAATTTGGACGAGGTTTGTAAACTTTTAACTTTCTTATCTTGCAAATTCACGCATGCTCAACACGCATATAGCATTTACCATAGAGAACTCACAGTCACCTATGAAGCAATTCCCCACTTCTGGTGCTTCTTCGAAGGGCAATTTCCAAGCTTGTTACCGATCACAAACCACTCCTTTGAGCGTTCTCGAAGTGAACAGAGAAAGTCTGTCAGCGCCAACAGAGACAAATCTCTTTCATATTTCAATTCACCAGAAAGGCCGAACTCGTGCCTAGTTGCGATAACGTCGTGCCCGATACCGTATCTCGGGTTGAAAATATGCACCTTCCTAACGAAGCGAGCTCAAACAAGCTATCGCTGGTGGAAGCAGACTATGAGAAGCTCAAACAGTTGCTAAAAGTCCCTCGGTGTTCCCTAATCTTTCGCAAAATTGAATGGGTTACTGATCAGACCTCCATTGATTCCGGCCTTACAGATGAGGCTTTACGTCCTTTCATTCCGCTTAGTCTTCGGAAACGTATATTTAATCTCTCACGAACAGGCTCACCCAAGCGCAAAAGCCACTGACCGCATGGACAGAGTCGGCCTGAGGCAGTTCTTCTCCTAGATATCGAGGCACTAACTCTCTGCAGGGTCCTTGTAGATCAGTAGGTCTCCCAGTACGGGGCTCCTGAAGCACTTACGACCGACCAAGGCGCACAGTTTGGAGCACAGCTATTTGCAGATCTACTTAAAAAGATCAGCTGCAATAGAATCAGGTCAACCGTGTATCTTCCCGCATCCAACGGCATCATAGAACGTTGGCATAGACCCCTGAAATCGGCAATCACGAGGAACACGAATCGCGAATGGACCCGATGTTTCTATGCCAGATGCGCACAGTTTCCTGGATGAATTTCGTGAACGCAAGGTAAAACCAATACCCGTGGCTCAGCAATAGAAGTTGAAACCTTTTCTTTTTAAAGAACTTAAATCTTGCACGCATTTAGGAATTTCTTTTGTGCAGGAGCTAGGTTGATAGACCTAATTTTTCTTCTGGAAGTTGATTAAAGGCATTAAAAGATGCATCGAATAAGGTAAATTATATTTTTTAAATATACACACATGGAGTGGAAAATAACAACATTTCAACATGTTTTTTTAAGTAAGGATATTATTTTTTTATATAAGGGTTAATTTTACAAAAGTGATTGATATGTCATTGGAGAATAATGAAAGAGCAAAAAAATCAAGACGACAAAAGTCCTCACAGTTTATGTATACCATTTGTGGCATCAGTCTGCAGATTTGTATTCAGATATAAATATGTGGGCTGTTTTTGTAACTTGATAGTTTCTTTTTTTTTAAATACGTTTTGGCAGCACACGGGTCGCTTTTTAAAGTAAGGGTTGATTTTACAAAAGTGTTTCATAGCATATTGTAAAGCAAAAAAATAGAAAAAATCTAATCTAGTCATTCTTTTTAATTTAATGATTATTATTTTTTTTATTTTTTTGGCAAAAATAGCAACAAAATATGCACTATATGAAATTTTGTTTTTATTTTGGTACGCCGGTGAGTTGTCTCACTTCGCAGAGAGAGGGGCCTGGCCGAGTCCAGCCGTAGAGAACCGACGAGTTACGAAGATCTCCTGTCGGTTTCTGTCGTCGTGTGCACGCTGCCACCGCGACTGTCGCCACGCAACAGCTCACACCCGTACCGCCGCATTAGATGTTTTAAATAAAAAAAGAATCATTGAAAATTTAATAAAATGTATTGTTTTCCGCAAAAGACTTGAAACTACATTTTTGAAGTAACTAAGAAAGGAACGTTTTTATAGTTACTGTTAATGAAAACATTTAACAATTTTTACTTTTTTTTTAATTTAATTACTGGCGTGGAGGCCTGTGGTTTAAATGTTCTACACTAAAAGAATATAAGATTGGGAAATGGGAACCTACAGGAATTTCCCTGATTTCATTTTTCGTCAATGGAGAAGTCGTGCCGCTTTCCATGTTTATTTTTACCCGCGGGTAAGAGTTAAAGCGAGCACTATGTTTGTATATTCCAGCAAGGAGTCTACTAGTTTCCAATATTGCAAAGACATCCCCATCAAATGTTGATAATACAATTTGTTCTTTGGTTGACACAGGCACATAACGAGATTTTCCTGCGAGTATTCGAACTCGTTTATCTACAGGAAAAATATATCTTCGAAGTTCGAATTCCCGGTGCTTATTCATATGGGGAATAAGGCGAATAAATTCAAGTTGATCAAATCCATATGCTTGTTCGTCAAAAGTATGAATGAGTGTGGTACGTGGAGCTATGGACCTGACATCAGCAGGAGGAGACCTGGACCTGAGACGAAAAGAAGGCTCGACAGCAAGAAGAGACCTGGCAGGAGAATGTTGTCTGTCAGAAGAAGAAGAAGAATCCTGTTCGCCACGAGGAACACCTGGAATAGGGTAGCTATTAAGTAAGTAATCGAATCAAACATTAACCAAAATATTTAGCACAATATCTAGAAAGCAATTTCTTACTTTTTTTAAATTGAAAAAAGTGGCGTGTGGCAAAAAAATCTCACATATATTTCTGTATCACACAGAGCACAGGACGTTCTTAGCATTGCGCGTGCGTCGGAAAGGAGTGCTGAAGTATATATATATATGTATCTATGTATAGTTTTGCGCTCTTTTTTTCCCCAGAAACCTCTCACGTGTTTAGCAATATAATAGTAATACATATATGCTCGTGACGAAAAAACTCAGTATGAAGCTTTTTTGTTTTAAAGTGCATGTTTTTATATGCTAAAATGTCAAAATGTTGAATTTATTTGGTTTATAACATCAGAAGTTATGGAAGTACTTTAATATTAATAAAATATTTTCAATTGGACAACAATTCAAAGCTCTAAATTTTTTAAAAGGAAATGAGTGCATTTCCATATACTGTGCTTCGCTTGACTTAGTGTCATTATCTATAATATTTTTGAGTTTTGTAACAAAATTCAGCATTGAGATATTTTCAGCCGTTGCTACGATGTAAATGTAAGAATCATTACAAAAGCAATAACATGTATTGATGGTCTTCAAAGGACTTGAATCTACATTTCGAAAACAAGTAAAAAAGTAACGGTTTTATAGTTAATGTGATTGAAAAAACGTAAATACACACAACTCCCGATATAAGACAAGTTTCTGGCATGACTTGCCTTACCCGTGATTTTAAATCGCATTAATATAAATGTAAACGGGCAGGGCCACATGAATCATTTCTGTTGAATTTCTACTCATGACGCAACCTAATGCAACTAACACGCGGAGAATGTGGCCTTCAGGCTGTTTGTCACGCTTTACTGAGAAAGTTCTCTCTTTTCACCCCGCGGCTCCTCTCATCGCCAAACAGCGGAGGCCATCAGTTCTAGGAATATCGCAAACCGGGGGTCCTTATATCGGAAGTTGAGTGTAGTTACCAATTCTTTACTCATTTAAAAAAGTAAATTTGTTACTACTATTGTTATTTTAAGCGGTTCTAAATACATCCAAAGGATGTTAAAGAATTTTTCAGGAATTCAAATGCTTTTAAGGAATTTGAAAGAATTTTAGAAGATGTAATGAATTTTATAGGATCTCCAAGTATATAATGATTTCAGGAAATTTTAATAACTTCGCGGAATAGTTAAGAATTTGAAGAGATTTTGATGGATTTTAGAATATTGTTTATTGTATATAGTTAATTTATGCATAATTTTAACTGATCTGCAATAAACCATTACTTTGTAGTTTTTATATTTTCTATTAATTCTATGAATTAATTGAAGAAATTAATTATGGTGTAAATATTTTAATATAAAAAATGTTTTTCAGTTAAGACTTGTGTTATAAGTTTTTATTTTTACTAG
>JAWWLR010000149.1:15284046-15303716 GCA_035041075.1 Acraspis erinacei | reverse complement strand
CCCCCCCCATTCTTACATAAGATTTTATATTTTTTAGTGAATATATATATAAGATTTATGGATTATTTTCACTATACAAGAGATTTCAAGGGATTCTCAATACATTTCGAGGGATTTTAAGGTATTTCAGAGGACTGAATTCTCCTTGAATTTTTTTAAACCTTGAAACCTTGAAAATCTCCTTGAATTTTTTTGTTTTGTTTTAAAAACAGTTTTCGAGGAGTTTTCTCGAACAGTTTTTTCGACAGTTTTCGAACAGTTTGAAAAATATTTCAATATTTCAAAGACTGAAAAAGGGCTCAAGGAATTGAAAAAGGCTTGTAGACAACATTTCAAATATTTCATAATGGTTTCAAATATATCACAATAATGGTAAAATTTTCAAAAGATTTCAAAGATTTTATAGGTACATATTTAAAAAAGGGCAAAGTACGCCAGGTGTCAAATATTTTTTAAACATTTCAAAGATTTCAAAAGGTTTTAGATGATTTCTAAATATTTCACCAAGATTTCAAATATTTTAATGGTTTTAAATGAATGCACAGAAGATTTTAGAAAGATTTCACAAATATTTTAAAGAATTCATAAGAATTTCAGAACATTTAAAGAATTTCAAAGGTTTCAACAAGGGTATATTACACCAAATTTCAAAGATTTTAAACAATTTCAAAAGGTTTCAATAAATTTGAGAAGATTTCAAAACATTTCGCAAATATTCCAAGAATTTCAAAGATTTTACAAAAATTTTAAAAGATTTCAAATATTTCAATGATTTAAAATGAATACAAAGGTTTCACAAATATTTCAAAGATTTCATAAAAATTTCATAAACATTTAAAATTCAAAGATTTCAAAAAGGCAGTACACCAGATTTGAAAGATTTCATAACATTTGAATGATTTTAAACTATCTCAAATTTGTTCAGAAGATTTCAAAATATTTCATAAAGATTTCTAAGATTTCAGAATATTTCAATGATTTTCAACGTTTTCAATTTTTTTTTAAGATTTCAAGTATTTTAATGATTTAAAATAATAGAAAAGATTTCATAGAGATTTAAAAAGAATACAAAAATTTCAAATATTAAAAAAAGAGATTAAAAAAGAGATACAGAAACACCAAATTTCAAAGATTTGAAAACATTTCAAACATTTAAAATAATTTCAAAATTTTTAGAATATTTTAAAAGATATTATAAAGATTTCCAATATTACAATTATTTCAAACGAATGAGAAAGATTTCACAAATAGTTCAAAGAATCCGTACGGATTTCAAAAGATTTCAAGAATTTCGAAGATTTCAAATGGATACACTAGACCAAAACACAACAAATTAAAAAAATTTTGAACGATTTCACATTTTTTTTAGAAAATTTCAAAATATTTCACAAAAGTTTCAAATATTCCAAAGCTTTTACCATTTTTTTTTTAAGATTTCAAAAGATTTTACATAAATTTTAAGATTTCACAAAGATTTTAATTACTTCAAAAGATTTCAAAGACTTTACAAAGATTTAAAAATATTACCAAATATTTCACAAAGACGAATTATGTTTGCAAACAAATTTTTTATTTGTTTGTTTATGATTCTGCCTTTTTAGAACTTGCTGGTCCTTAAAAAATGAAATGTTGAATCTTTTGAATGTATAAAAATAGTTATTTTTTTATTTGCTGTAAAAAAGGAAATCTGGAAAAACTTGATTTCTTGACCAGAAAAACCTGGAAAAGACCTCGAACATTATCAAAAAGGCTTTCTGAATTATAAAATTTCCCTATTTCTAGATTTTTGCTGAATTCAACAGAAATTAATAGAATTGCAGCTATTGATAATTCTTCGTAAATAGAAAAAAAATTATTAATACGAGATATTAATTTTTATAAGTTGATTCGGAAAGAAATTAGAAAAATTCAGAAAGAACTAAAATGCCGAGTCATTCGGAAAGAAATCAGAATACATAAAATTTGGAAAGGTTCCGAAATCTTTTCAAGAATTACAACCTTATTATGAAATTTAACGAGATTTTCAATGCCTTGTAGGAATTTTATGAGATTTCAAGGAATTTCGAAAGATTTTAAGAGAATACAAAAGTTTCATAAAATTTCGTATGATTACAAAAGATTACAAGAGTTTTCACAGGCTTTAAATGATTTTAAAAGATTCCATCAATTTGAAGAAATTATCTAGTACAATTTCAGAGAGAATCTCAATTTTTCAAGGGATTTAAAAATATTTCACAGGCATTCAAGGAGTTTAGTCAGATTTCTAGAAATTTTAATGGATTTCAGAAGATAGTGAAGGATTTTAAGGGATTTTCAGAGATTTTGAAATATTTCAAAATTAATCACGGTATTTTCAAGGATTTTATGATACCGTAAATTTTCAGGCTTTTTGAAAAACATCAGGTGATTTTGATTGAAGGACATATTTTAAGGGCTTTCCTGAGATTCGGAAAAATTCCGTCGGATTTTAAAGACTTCAATTCATTATAAAAGGATTTCAAAACATTTTACGGAAATTCCAAAATTTTAACTGATTCTGAAAGATTTCCGCGGATTTTAAAGGGTGATAATGGAACTTTTAAGATTTTAAACTATTTCGAATATGCCCACTGTTTTTAAAGGGTTTGAAGGGATTGAAAAAGATTTTGTAAGATTTCAAAAGATTTTAATGGATTTTAAGGGGTTTTGAGGAATTTTAATGGTTTTTAAAAGATTTGAATGGATTTTAACATATTTTAAGGGATTTCCAGAGATTCAGAAAAAGTTTCCATGGATTTTAGAGATTTCAATTAATTATAAAGAGGTTTCGAAAATTGTTATGAAAAGTCGAAGATTTTAACAGATTTTAAGGGATTTCCAGAGATTTAGAAAAATTTCAATGGATTTTAGAGATTTCAATTAATTATAAAGAGATTTCGAAAATTTTTATGAAAAGCCGAAGATTTTAACAGATTTTAAGGGATTTCCACGGATTTTTAATAATTAGAATGGGTTTTGAAGATTTCAACTATGTTCACAGTTTTTAGAGGGTTATATTGTATTCTTAAAAAAATATGTTAAAATTATCATGTGATAATAAAACACACTTAATTTTAGCGTTTTATAATAGAAAATAGTAATTATATTCATTAAACTGGAATTAAAAATTTTTTAAATTGGAAGTTTAAAAGTAGTTTCATTCAAAAATATAGTATTTAAATTCTTAAAAATTTGCACGTATAAAATGGAAGCTACTAAAACTTTTCACCTGAACAATTATAAATTAAATGCAGTTAAGCTGCTAAATTGAACAATTTTAAATTTAATAAATTTTAGAGTTCAAAGACTCAGATTCAGTTCAATAAAATATAAATCTACGTTATCACTTTCAATGCCCTAAATTGAAGAATCAATCACGAAATTTAAAAATGTTCAAAATTATACCATTTTAAGCAATTTTAAATTCTAATTCCAGCTCAGAATTGGTTAAAAAACGAAAATTCGCTGTTTAAATCCGAAAATTGTATTCTTTTCGAAAAAAATTCCTGTTCAAATCCAGAATTTTAATTCTTTTCGAAAATTTTCCATTTCAACCGATTGTAACAAATAGACTATTTTGAAAAATTCCCTGTCCCAATTCATGATTTACATTTTTTTTCGAAAATAACTCGTTTCAACGCAGAATAATAGTTTTGTTTGAAAAATTAAATTTTCCATTGCGAATTTTTATTCTCCTGGATAAATTCCAGTTCCAGCTTAAAATTGGTTAAAAATTGAAAATTCCTTGTTCAAATACGGAATTTTAATACTTTTCCAAAATTCTCCGTTGCAGCTAAGAATTATAATTTTTCTTTAAAATTCCCTGTTCCATTCATAATTTCATTTTTTTTCAAAAATATCCCGTTTCAACTTAGAATTAGAATTCATTCATTACAAAAATTCCCTGTTCCAGCTCGGAATTTATTTAAATATAAAAATTCCCTGTTTCCAGACAAATGATAATTCTTTGGATAAATACCACTTTCAACTCAGAATTGGTTAAATTTTGAGATTCCCGGTTCCAAGTCAGAATTATTTTAATTTTGGATCAACTCCAATTCCAACTAAAAATTTGTAAAAAATTGAAAGTTCCCTGTTCAAATTAAAAGTTAAATTAATTTTATTTTAAATACTTTTAAAATCCTTCAAATGCTTATCAATTTTATTTCAAAATCTTGAAAGATTTAAATGCTGTTTTACATTTTTTCAAACTAATTTGTTTTAATTCTGCCAAATTAAGGAAAATTTTCTTAAAATCTTCGACATTCATTTTTGAAAAATTTTTAATCGTTATAAATCTTTTCAAATATTCTCTTAAAATTAATTTATTAAAATAAAAAATTATTTTCAATTTGATTTATAATTACTGATTTTAAATGAAAAATCATATATTTTTAAATATTAAGTAACTTCTCTTTTTCTTATTGATAAATTTCAAATTGCATGGTTTAAAAACGCAATATTTTAGAGTGAGATTATATCTTAAACTACAATTTAATTTAAAAAATCAATTATTAATTTATATTCACAGTTAATCAACTAAAAATGTTTTTTTTTTTATCAAAAATCTTCGATTTTAAACGCTTCTGATTTTCAATTGTTTAAGTCTTTAAATCTTTATTTTAAAATTCTCATATTGAATTGTACGCCTAAAAATTAAAAATCTAAGATGAACAAATTTTAAAGTAAAAGATTTCCGAATTATGCATTGTAAACTGAATTTTTTTTCTAAAAATTTGTAAAATTTCTGGTCAAAAAATAAATTTACGGTCATTTCCCGGTTTTAAAAGGATTTCATAAGATTTCAGAAGGTTTTAACGTAGTTAAAATAATTAAAAAGAGCAAACTTATATCAGAAATGCTTTGGACCCTCCCTCCGAAAAACCCTTACGTAATTAATGGACGTTATTTCATCAAAAAGTATTTTATGTATTTAAATGATTTATAAATCAATTATTTGGATTTCAAATTTTCTTTTTCAATAATTAATTCTAAAAAAACTTAAACCTACATTTCTGCATTAAAATAAAAAAATAAATAAAAAGAAGGCAGCCTCCAAATCCCTTTCCTTGAAAAAAATTTTACCCAAGAAGATGAAAAATTTGGTATATTTTTTTGTAAATATTTTTAAAAAAATAAAAAGAAAGAGAATTTGGAGATTGACTTCTTATTTTCGGCTTTTTTTATTGCTTTTTTTTATTTCTTCAATTTTCAGTTGTTGGGCGTCTACTCAATTAGTAAAACTGCTTTAATTGCATTGTGCAAAGCCACATATGAGGATCTTTCAGGCGATGGTATTCGAGTAAATTGTATTGCTCCTGGTGTCATAAAAACCAAATTTTCACAAGCGGTAAGTCTCAATTTTCAGAGAAAAAAAGAAAGGAGTAATAAAATTTAAATGTTCCAAGCATTAGAAATACCATGGTGGTCGCTAGACCGGGAAACCGGGATTTTTTAATCTTTGAATAACATTTTTTTACTCTCTTTATAATCTTCTTTTTTATTTTGATGTTTGATGTCATAAAACTACTTTTAATTTTACGTAATATATTGTAGAAAATAACAAGTTTTTACAAAAAAAAATACAAGATTTCACAAAAATTGCAATATTAGAAAACTGTAATTCAAATTAAGGTTTGAATATTTGTAGTTTATTGTAGAAACTTACAAATTTAAACATTGAAAAAATATAAATTTTTACAAGCAATATTTTGAGAATCTGTACGAACTATATATACTTAATATTACAATTTAAACAATTTGCAGTACAAAAATTGGAAATTGGAAAATTTTCTTTTCTACTTTTTTTCTAGTTTTAAGGAATTTTAAGCTGGAAATATTAAAACTTGAACATTTTTGCTATAAATTGATCACTTTTTAAATTAAAAGTTCAATTATTTTCATTTTTAATATTTTTTAAATCTTTCAAAATGATTCGAATTCTTCATAAGATTTTTTTTTAATCATGCAAAATAAAAATGTTTTCTAAATGTTCTTTTAAGATTAATTTTCGTTAATTTTTCAAAATAAAGTAATTTACAATCTTCCTATGAATCTTAGGAAAATGTTTTTTTATTCTTTTGAACTCTTTCATAATTCGTTGAAAGATTCTAAATTTGTTGTAAGAAATCTGAAAAAATTTATATTTTGTTTTGAATTAGGCTGTGGTTTATTTATACCGTAATTTCGGTATAGATTAATTGTTTTTACTGATTTTACGTGAACAATAAAATATTTCTGAATATTAGACGACTGTTATTTTTCTTAATTAAAACATTTCAAGTTTTAAACAGAAACAATCGTTTAAATTGAATAAAAACCTTTAATTATGAACATATTATTTTGAAGTTATTTAAAAATTGAAAATAGTTTATAAAGTTTAAATCGGGCGTTTACATTTGCTTAACTTTAAATGAAAAATGTAAACTCAAAAACTAAAATCCAAAATTTGTAAGTGAATAAGTTTAGAATTACGAAATGATATAAATGAAAAAGATCAAAATGTAACTGATTTTTCTAGAAACATTATTGTCTAAAGAAATGGAATTAGTTTTTTCTACTTTTTTGTAAAAAATATTCTTGTATTTTATTATACGCGTTTATCATATTAAATCGAGGAACATTTTTTACTTAAACAGTTTTAAATTTCAACTTTTGCAGATGTATCAATCAGAGTCGATTGAAGAAACAACGAAATCGAAAATTCCTATGGGTCGATTGGGTTTGCCCGATGAAATGGGAGGCATTGCTGCATTTTTGGCAAGTGACGACGCTTCCTACATAACAGGAGAGACAATAGTCGCAAGTGGTGGAATGCCGTCCAGATTGTAAATATTTGAGATTTTATGGATTGAAAATTCAGTTTATAAATTTATTTTCACATTTTCACGGCTGATATTTTTTTTGTACTCTTGTTATTGATTTGTTAATAAATATTTTATTATATCTACTTTTACCATAACTGGCAGTAAATACACGTCTGTTCTCGTGCCTGGATTTTTATTTTCTAACATTAAATACGAAAGAGTTTATTATTCTTTTATATCGATCATTATTAATTTTAAATTGAAATCGCTTCAATTTCAATATCACGTTTAAATAATTTGAATTGGAAGTAATGCAATATCGATTCTTTTAATTTTTACGTGATCCAGTTTTCCAAATTATAATCTGAAATTAATAAATTTTGAACATTTTGAAATTGACATATTTTTGCAATTTTAACTTGAATTCATACAATTTTCAGATTCTTAAATTTAAATTTCATGAAATTGTGTAATTATAACAATTTTAGTCTCGAATTCGTCAATTTTAAAAGCTTCTGATGTAATGTTTTTTAATTTCAAATAGTCTCAATTTTCAATTTTAAATTATACAATTTTGAACGATTTTATTTAGAAATAATACAAGTTAAATTTTTTCACTCGATTCGATATATTATCCTTTTTTCAAATTCTACCTAAACTAAGATTGTTTCATTTGGAACGTTTTCGATATGAAAAAATATTAACTATAAAATTCTCAAAATTCCAAAATATTAAATGAGAAGCTCTCAAAATTGACAAATTTGAGAGTAAAATTTTCAGAATTAAACAATTCCATGATAAAAAATTCCACTGTTTTGTTGAAAATAAAACTATTTTCTTTAAAAGTCATCTTGTTTGTCTAAAAATTCAATAATTTGGTGAAAATTTCAACTATTTGATCAAAAATTGAACTAGTTTGTTGAAAAGTTATATTTTTTGGTGGTAATAAAAAGAAACATTCAATTAAGTTTTTAATTTCAAAATGACAAATTTTAATCACTTCGAATTTAAAATTATTTGCATTCAAAAGTTATCACTTTTAAACACTATCAATTAAAAATAATAGAATTTCAATTCTTTCGATTTTTAAATGATCCAGTTTTCCAAATTATAATCTGAAATTAATAACTTTGAAAATTTTCAAATGGTTCTATTTTCACAAATTTAATATTGATTTATTCAATTAAAAATAAAATGGTTCAATTTATAACTTTTTTAGTTAAAATATTATGTAATTTGACCTTTGATATGAAATTGTTTAATTCATAAAATTTTAGTCTCAAATTTTTCAATTTTGAGAGATTCTGATTTAATATTCTTTCATTTTGAAAACACATCAGAATCTCTCAAAATTGAAAAATTTGAGACTAAATTTTCAGAATCAAAATTGAACCAATTTATTTTGAATTCAACAATCTCAAAATTGAATAAATTCACATTAAAATGGTGAAAATAGAACCATTTGAAAATTTTCAAAATGTATTAATTTCAGATTAAAATTTGTAAAACTAGATCATTTAAAAATCGAAATAATTGAAATTCTATTATTTTTAATGGAAAGTGTTCTAAAGTGAAAATTTTCGAATTCAAATAATTTTAAATTCGAAGTGATTAAAATTTGACAATTTGAAATTGAAAACTTTTCAACAAACCAGTTAAATTTTCAACAAAATAGTTGAAATTTGCACCAAATTATTGATTGAAATTAATTTTCAATCAAGGTCAGTTGAATTTTCAACCAAATAATTGAAACTTCAAACCAAAAATACTATTTTTTTAGAAAACAGTTGAATTTTAAGCCGAGGAAGATGAATTTTCAACAAAAATAGTAACGGTTGATATTTCAACAACCAAAAAAATTAATTTTAAACAAAAACATTTAATTTTGGACCAGAGTTGAAGTTTCAACTAAAAAGATAAAATTATGTGCCAAGAGATGATTTTTAAAACAGAAAAGATGATTTTTCAACCATGGAGATTAATTTGTGACCAAAAAGATGAATTTCCAACTAAATCCATGATTCTTTTTAAAGAAATAGGTGAATTTTCAATTAAAAAAAGACCACTTTTCAACAAAACGTGACCAATTTTAATACTCACTAAAAAACTAATTTTCAACCCAAAAAAACAACCAATTTTCAACAAAACAGTCAAATTTTTAACCCAAGAGACGAATTTTCAAATAAAATGATTCATTTTTTAAACCAAAAAATGTTTTTTTAACAAAGAGCTTCAACTTTCAACCACGCAATGAAATTTTTAATCAAAGATGATTTTTTTGAATTAAAAACATTTGGATTCAACTGAGAAAGTCGAATTTTCAACAAATTACTTGAATCCTCAATCAAAGAATAATAATAATTTTCAACAAAAAGTTAATTTTCTACCAAAATAGTTGAATTTTCAACTATTCAAATATTCTATACTCGAATTTTGTAAATTTTTTAACATAAAATCTATCATACATGAAACAAAACAATTTGAAATTAAAATTAAAAAAATTAAATCAGGCAGGTTCTACACTTGAAGTAGCCGAATCTCTCGGTGACGAAATATATATTTTTTTGAGGAAATTAGGCGATACGTATTTTTCCGATTTGTGAAAAAAAATTCTTACAAAATTACGCGTATTTGAATTTTTTGCTTTGTCAAAAAAAAAAAAAAAAAAAAAAAAAACAATTTTGTCTTTAAAATTATATAACTTTTGGTATAAGTAAGATATTTATATTCTTATTTTTGATTCTAATAGTATTTATCGCCTTCTTTTAAAATCCGCGAAAAAATTTAAGACATTTTTTTAAATTAACCAAATAGCAGCGGTTTTTCTGAAAAAAGTAGATTTTCTCCAAAATCCCACTTATATTTTTTTGAATTTGTACTATCATAAAGAAAATATCTTGTGAGATTTTTTTATCATAAAAAGAAATTTTCCCATTTTTCTTGCAAACAACAGATACAAAAAAAATGTTGAGAAAATAGTTTGCACAGTCAAAAAAGTTCATTTACTAAATTATAATATTTTGCACCATTTCCAAGAAAAATAAAGAATTCAATATTTACGAAGAAAAAAGTCTCTATTTTTATATAAAGAACAATTAGTAAAAAATATTTTTTTTAAATGTGGGGTTTGACCCTTTTTACAGTAATTGCCGATTAGTTTCCAGTTCTTCAAATTTTATACATAAATGAAAAATTCAAATTCAAAAATGTCTTTATTGATGCACTCTGCAAGAATTTGGAAAGAAATACTAAATATCTCCATTAGGTCGAAAGTTATTTAATTTTAGTCAAATTTTTTTTTTAACAAAGCAAAAAATTCAAATACGCATAATTTTTTAAGAAACTAATAAACTGTCAGAATAAAATGACAGAAAAAGGCGTGCGTCTTTGAGGTGGATAGAATTAACGAATAGTAGATTATTATAAATAATAATTTTCCTAATAAATATTTATAATGAATTTCCTTTATCGATTTTATTATCACTGTATAAAACTGATTAAGAATCCTTGTATTCACGTCAAAAGATCTGAAGAAACATATTCACAAAATGAAAAAAAATCAAAGATTCTTTAAAAAATTTAAAAAAAAGTTAAAATTAATTATTCCTTTACTATTTAAATTCTACAAACTTCACGTCAATTCTCCACATGAAGTGATAACTACTTTCTGCGTCGGAGTTCCACTCTTGGTCCCAAACTTTTCCATTTTTTTCAGAACATCCAGTCCACTGAGAACGTGACCAAACACGACGTGTTTGTTATCCAGCCAATCTGTTTTCTGAAGGCACAGAAAGAACTGCGAACCGTTGCTATTTGGTCCGGAATTTGCCATAGATAGTGTTCCAGGTCCCGTGTGTTTCAATATAAAATTCTCGTCATCGAATTTCTTTCCGTAAATCGACTTACCGCCCGTTCCGTTGTGATTTGTGAAATCTCCGCCTTGACACATCTAATCACTTATTAAGAAAAATGTAAATTAAAAAAGGCTATATGAAATCATGTAAAAAAAACGGGGCGGCTACAAAATATAAATTTTAAAATCCTCAAACTTTCTCTAATAAATTTTTCATTAGTTTATGTTCAACATGTTCAACCAAACAGATAAATTTTCATCCAATAAGATTAATTTTCTGCCAAAAAAAGTGAATTTTTAACAAAAAAAGATATATTTTCAATAAAAAAACAGAGTGGCGATATTTTCAATGGAAAAATTAATTTTTAACCATAAAAAACGGAAAAAAAGAAATGAAAAAATGCTAAATTCAAACAATTCAACTTCAACCAAAAGATAAGATAAATTTTAATACAATAAGAATATTTTCTGCACCAAAAAATTGAATTTTTAACCAAATATATGAATTTTTAATAAAATAGTTTATGTTTTAACCAAAGAAATGAATTTTCAACTAAAAAGAGGTACCTTTAACCAAAAAAATCATGTTTAACCAAGAAGTTTAATTTTTGACCAAAAAATACTATTTTTCAATTAAAAAAGATAAATTTCTAAACAAAAATCGAGTACTAAAAATGTAACTGTTTGGTTCAAAATTAGTCTCTTTGGTAGAATAATAATCTAATATATAAAAATAATAATTTTTCTGTCGAAAATTGTTATTTTTTCAGAAAAAATCAATTTTTATGTAAAAAATGCAACTGTTTGATTTAAAATGATTATATTTTAAAAACAAATTTAAATTAAATCTTTTTTTTTTAATTAAACTTTAAATTTTGTTATCTAAAATATCAACTATTATATTTTTTATTAAAAAGTCATATTCAATTTTTCATAATCAATTTTTGGAAGAAATATAATTTTAGTAGAAAATTCATCTCTTTAGTTAAAAATTTAACATCTTTGTTCAAACTTCCCTTTATTGTGGCAAAAAATTTTTTTTTTAACTGAAAATTTTTCTATTTTTTGAAAATTAATTTTCTTGTTGAAATTTCATATTTTTTATTGAAAATTTAACTGTTTTGAATAGAAAATTCTTATTTCTGTCACGGAAATTCAACAATTTGGTAAAAAACTCAACTATGTTGGAGAAAATTCAGCTGTTTTGTAAAAGATTTTTTTTATTGAAAAAAATAATATTTTTTTAGTTTAGAAATTCAAATATTTCATTACAATTTAACCTTCTTACTGGAAAAGTCAACTACATGGTTAAAAATGTAATTATTTAGTAAAAAAATTATTTTTTGGATTGAAAAATAAATTTTTTAACTCAAAATTTAATTATTTGATTGTAAACTTTTATGTTGAAACTTCATATTTTCGGGTTGAAAATACAACTGTTTTGTATAGAAAATTAGTATTTTTTCTTGAAAATTCAAACAGTTTGGTACCAAAATTTTACTATTTTGTAGAAGAGTCGTATATTTTTTTAAATTAAAATTTAACTATTCCATTTTTTTTAAAGATAATTCTCTTTGGTCCAAAAATAAAATTATTTTGTTTAAAATTTCTGTAATTTGTTTAAAATTCATATTTTTGTGGCAGAAAATTAATCTTTTTAATCGAAAATTCAACTGTCTTGTAGAATACTCGTTTTTTATTGAAAAATAATTTTTTTAAAGTTTACAAATTTAACTATTTGGTTTGAGATTAATATTATCAATTAAAACGCCAACTATTTAGTTAAAAAGCTATGTATTTTGTTAAAAATTTATTTTTTAGGTTGAAAACGAATTTTTAACTTAAAATTTTTAGTATTTAATTTAAGAATTAACTTTTTTGCTCAAACTATATATTTTTGAGTCGAAAATGCATCTATCTGGTGATCTGCTTTATATCGAAAATTCGTCTTTTTTCTTAAAAATTCCAACATTTTCAACGAAAAAGATTAAATTTCTACCAAAAAAGACAAGTTTTCAACTGAAAAAGATAATTTTTTAATTAAAGAGCTTAACTCTGAACCAAGTAGTACTATTTTCAGCAAAAAAAATTAATTATCAACTAAACCAGATCAATTTTCAACTAAATAGTTGAATTTTTAACTAAAAAAATTAGTTTTCAACCAAGAATTGAATTATTTAATTTTTAATTTTAAAAATTAATGTTCCAAAAGAACACAAAACTTTTCCACCAAAGTGATTAGTTTCGAAATAAAAATATTAATAATGAACTCGAATTCTACAATTTTCAAGCCCAAAGAAAAAAATTTCAAACAAGAAAATTAATTTTGTACCAACAAAAGACGATTTTTTTAGCAAAATACATTACTTATCAACGAAATAGATGAATTTTGAGCTAAAGAAGATCCCTCTTCGACTAAAAATGGAATAATTTAATTTCCATCAAAAGGAATAAATTTCTGCACACAAATTTGTATCCAAAGTGATCAAATGTCAACTAAAACTATGAATATTTGACTGGAATGATCTTTAAACAATAAAATTAATTTTATACCAGCAAAAACGATTCTTCAACATAATAATTAATTTTCAACTAAAGTGATTAATCTTTAACTGTAATAGTTGAATTTTAAACCAAAAACGTGAATTTTTTAACAAAAAATGATCATTTTTTAAGAAAAAATGGCCAAATTAAATTTTCATCCAAAATTTTAATTTTCCACAACAATTTTTTTTTTTATCAAAAATGATGAATTTCCAACGAAAATGATGAATGAAGTTATTTTTTAAACAAGAAGATGAATTTTGAACAAAAATTATGACTATTTCACTGGAATAGTTGAATTTTAAACTAAAATGTTAAATTTTTAGCTAAGAAAGTTGAATTTTCAACCACAAATCTTTAACTTAAAATCATAAATTGTCAATCAAAAAAAATATAGTTAAATTACAGTTCAAGAAATTATTGATCAACCAAGGAGATGAATTTTCAACTAAAATGATGGAATATTCAATGAAAATAATTACATTTTCAGTAAACGAAAAAAATCATAACTTGCAACAACAAAAGACAGTTACATTTTCAAACCAAGTGATGAATTTTTAACTAGAATAATTGAATTTCCAAACAAAAAGGAAAAAAAAATTCAAACAAAACAAGAAAAAATTCAACAAAATAGCTCATTTTTCAACCAGAGATGAATTTTCAATTAAAATGATGAGTCTTCATGAAAGAAAATTAATTCTTAAACAAGAAGTTTATCTTTTAACCAATTAATTACATTTTCATTACAAAAAAGATGAATTCTGAAAATAATTATAGTCATTGATATCTCAACCAAAAAAATATTTTAATTTTTGATCAAAAGCAGTCAAATTCAACAAAGAAAGAATTTTCAATAAAATACATGAGTTTTCAATTAAAATCGATCAATTTCCAACCAAAAATAGAATAGCTAAATTTTCAGTTACAAAATTTAATTTCAAACAAAAAATATAACTTTAGACAAAATATTTAAATAAAATAATATAAAGCTACTTTTACAAATAATGAATGAATGTTATTCAATTTTATATTGCAATTAAAAAAAAATCCGAAATTTTACTGTTTATGCCCATTTTTAGAAACGGCTTCAACTATAAATAAATAATTCGACTCAGAAGTACTTAAAAACGGAATCATTAAAGAAAATCGTTTGGCAAGCGTCTTGATCTCTAATTTCTCAAATTTCTTTTAACAATTCTTGAAAAATAATTCGAAACTTTGCGAGAAAAAAATGGAAAACGGGATTAGATAGAAAATAACTGATTTTCTGAAAAAAAAATAATTTGTATAATACTGTGAAGCGTGAAAAGGATACAAATTCTGGAATGATTCTGTGCAAACAGCTCGACTGGTACCCGAATCCCTGCTCGTGTGTGCAAAGTTGGCGAAAGTTCTCTGCAGTTTTTGGCACGACATCAGCTCTCAGCATCATTATGATTCTTCCAAGTTCGGTTTTACCCACATTTATGTCGAAATACACTTGAGGATTTTGTTTCTTTTTTTGTCCAGGAGGTGGATCATCCTCGGCCGTTGTGGTGTTGCTTCCTTTTAAAGTTTCACCGGCATGCTCCTGCAACCATGTGTCGTCTGCCCAAACGGGTTTCGATGAACCTTCTTTGATTTTTTGTGGTTTCGCAATATTCACTCGAATTGTTCGCCCATGCAGTTCAGAATCGTGCTAAATATTTTCAATTTTATTGGTTGAAGTTTACAAAAATATATATTCAGGGATCACAGCGGTTATTAAAAACTTTTTTCATCAGATGGATCTCTCATGAATATTCAACGAAAGTGGGTTTTCTTTAGCAAGTTTTCCAGTCATTTTTGTAATTAAACTTTTTTGTTTCTAGCTTTGAAAAATCGGTTTAACACGTCAGCACTTTATACTGATAAAAATAAATCACAGAGATTCAAGAAGAGCAAAGATTGAAAATTAGATAAACAGGATTTGAAAATATTTATGTTTTACTTTTAAAAATATATTTTTATCTGTAGATTAATTTATATGCCTTATTGGCTTATTCGCATGCGAAAAAATGCAGTCACTAATATTTTAAACTTAGAAATATTTTAATTTTTTATCAAAAGCAGTTAAATTCAACAAGGAAAGAATTTTCAATCAAATATATGAATTTTCAACCAGATACTTGAACTTTAAATTAAAAACGATCAATTTTCAACAAAAAATATAATAATTAAATTTTCAGATACAAAAATTAATTTGAAACTAAAAAAATCAAAAAAAGAAAGAATTTTCAATTAAATATATAAATTTTCAATCAGATACTTGAATTTTAAATTAAAAACGATCAATTCACAACCAAAAATAGAATAGTTAAATTTGCAGTTACAGAAATTAATTTGAAAAAAAAGAAAGAATTTTCAATAAAATATATGAATTTTCAATCAGAGAAGTTAAATTTAAATTAAAGACGATCAATTTTCAAACAAAAATAGAATAGTTCAATTTTTAGTTACAAAAATACATTTCAAACAAAAAAACAGTTTCTAATGTTAAACATAAATCAAAGAGATTCAAGAAGATCAAAAATTGAAAATTAAATAAACAGGATTTGAAAATATTCATGTTTTACTTTTAAAAATATATTTTTATCTGTCGATTAATTTATATGCCTTACTCGCATGCGAAAAAATGCAGTCATTGATATTTTAACTAAATAAATATTTTTATTTTTGATCAAAAGCAGCTAAATTCAACAAAAAAGAATTTTCAATAAAATATATGAATTTTCAATCAGATACTGGAATTTTAAATTAAAAACGATCAATTTTCAACGAAAAATATAATAGTTAAATTTTCAGTTATAAAAATTAATTTGAAACAAAAAAAAACAAAGAAAGAAAGAATTTTCAATAAAATATATGAATATTCAATTAGATAAGTTAAATTTTAAATTAAAAACGATCAGAATTCAACAAAAAATATAATAGTTAAATTTTCAGTTACAAAAATTAATTTGAAACAAATAAAAACAGAAAAAGAAAGAATTTTTAATAAAATATATGAATTTTCAATCAGATACTTGAATTTTTAATTAAAAACGATCTATTTTCAACCAAAAATATAACTATTGAGTTGAAAATTTAATTATTTTGTTACAAATTTTAACATTTTGTTAAAAAGTCATCCTTTTTGTTTGAAAATTCAACTATTCTCGTAGAAGATTGAACTATTTGTTTAAAAACTCAGTTGTTAAGTAGAAAAGTTGTAATTTTTACTTGAAAAATCGACAGTTTTTTAGTTAAAATAACAATTTTGTTATTGTTGAAATATCCACAATTGCATTTTTCGTTGAGAATCGTATTATTACAAAAATGACCCTAAATAGTTAAAATTCTCCTGTTTCGTAGAAAATTTATCTTATTCACTTAAAAATTCATGTTTTTGTGGTTGAAGATTCACCATTTTATTTGAAAATTTATCTATTTGTTGAAAAATGTAACTATTTTGTCGAAAATTCATCTTTTTAGGTTGAAAATTCAACCATTTAGTTAAAACTGAACTTCTTGTTTACAATTAATATTTTAGAGTTAAAAATTCAACTGTTTAAGAAATATATATCTCTTTTGCTTAAAAATTGAACTCCTTTGTTAAAAGTTCAACTAATTTATTTAGAAATATTTTTTTTTGGTTAAGGAATCAGCATTTTAGTTGAAATTTCATATTTTTTGGCTAAAAATGATATTATTTGGTAGAAAATTCAACTGCTTGGTTAAAAGTTAAAGCAATTTGTAAACAAAAAATCTTTTTTGGGTTGAAGATTCAGCATATTAGTTGAAATTACTTTTTTTTTCATTAAAAATGATAATACTTGATTGAAAATTTTATTATTTGTTTGAAAAATCAACTATGTTTTAAAAATTTATCTTTTTGGGATTAATGCAACTATTTTTATTTAAAATTAATATACCTTTTTTCTGAAATATCAAATATTATATTTATCGTTAATAAGTAATCTTTTATCGTTGAAAATCTTATTAATCAGTTGAAATTTAATTATCTTGTTGAAAAATGAAGAATTTTGTTAAAAATTGATCTATTTTGGTTAAAATTAAACTTTTTTGTATAAAATAAGTCTTGAACATTCATTTTTTAGGAGAAAGAGTCATAATTTGAATTAAAAATTGATCTAGACGGTTGAAAATGTATTTGTTTAAATTCGTCTTTTTAGGCAGAAAGCTCAAATGCTTGATAATTAATATTTTCGGGGTCTTTTTTGCTTAAAACGTCAAATATTACATTTCTCTTGAAAAATTCATCTTTCATGGTTGAAAATTGTTTTATTTTGTTAAAAACCTAACTATTTTTTTTTAATTAATCTTTTTTGGCGGAAATTCAACTGTCTTGTAGAAAACTCGAATTTGTGGCTTGACAATTTAGTTTTTTTCGATAAAGATTCATCATTTTAGTTGAAAATTCACTCCTTGATTGAAAATGTAACTAGTTTTTTATAAAGATGTCTTTTTGGTTGAAAAATTCAATTATTATTATGGTCGAAAATTCAACTATTTATTTGAAAACTAACTTTCTCATATTTTAGGGTGAAATTAATAGGCTGAAATTTTTTGGATGAACTTATTTGTTTTAATTTTAAATTAAAGGTTTTTGTTGGTTAAAATATCCAATAATACATTTTTTTTGTTGAAAACTCACCATTTTAGTTAAAACATTGCTTGATTTGTTTTTCTTAAATTATTTAAAATTGCATTTCATATAGTATAAATATTGACTTTATTAAAAAAAAATTATTTCCGTATTTTCGTGAAGAACCTCCTTACTCACCTTTTTTTTAGAACAATTTGGCTTATTTTCTAATATCTCAAATTTCTCTTTATGATTCTTAAAAAAAAACAAATCAAAATGACGTAAAAAAGACGGTAAAGGGGAAAATTGGAACCAAATTTTCGATTTTACGTGTTTTAAACGTTTTTTTTTCAAATTTAAGGATATAAAAAGGGACGGCCTGTGATCCCTGAATTTTCTATTGACTTTTATGAATTCAAAATGGTTAAAATATGTAAGTTTTAATTATCTTACCATATTGTCGATTGCTGCCGAAGCATCCTCGGCTGCTTCATATTCTATGAAAGCAAATCCTCTGTGCTTCTCTGATTCATAATCTAAAGGAATCTGTATATCGACTATTTCTCCAAACGGAATAAAGGCTGCACTGAGAACTTTATCGTCTACTTCCTCTGCCAATCCACCTAAAAAATAGAAAAGTTTTTAATCCACTGATATTGAAAACTTTTCCATTTTTTAGGAATATATAATATATTTACTTAAAATCGTAAGATCAGCAAATGCACGATTTTTTAACAGTGAGGTTAGGTTACTACGCCGGTAGTTCACATATTTCTCAGACCTTATACTCGGAGATTATTCAAAATTCAGTATTATTTGGAGAAATGATAAAATTAACGTTTAAATAGTATGTTAAGTCGGAATTAAATCATATGATGATCCGAAAACAAATTGGATCAAATTATTTATAGGTTAGATTCGTGAAGTTTGAATTGAAAAAAAATTCTACTAACCTACGTAAATTGTCCTCTTTGCATTGCTGCTCATGATTCCGGAGATTTTGGATCTCTAACCTTCTTTTCTGGTCAATCCTAATCTGTTAATTAGTAATTTAACATTAATTTAACTTAATTCAAGCACACAACAACGTAAATAAACGACCATGCTACTAGTTCTTCTTTGAACCACTAGGTTGATGACAGCTGTCAAGAATTATTCACGAAACATCGTCTGTTTCTTCGCAAGGCAAATATATTGTTCATCTTATTTACACAATATAAAGGATAAAGTGAAATAGACCGTTAATTTTTTCCTTCCATTTCTTATCAGTGACCTTTGAACTTACATTTTAAACGACTTGTAGAGGAATTTCTACCTTCTATCGCGGATTATTTCTTGTGTAAATAAGAATAAGCTCAAATAAGTAATCTAAAGCAATTTAATCTCATAATGGTTTTATGTGTGTGTGCAATGCATGTATGATCTTCGGTGAATGAAGCCGGAGATTAATAAGGCATTTTGAGAATCATAAGTTCCTTTGGGATTTTCAAACAACGTCCGCAATTGAGCAAGTGTTTTCAGAAAGGTAAGATCAAAAAGTTAATTATTTTTTTACTTTTCCTGCTATGAAGTTTATAAAAATCATAATTTATTTAAATTGACATATCAAAATCATTATCGTTGATTTAATTAAATTTATGAATCAAGTTTGAGGAACATATCTCTATATAAGATTTCTACAATTTATTTGACATTGCGCCATTTTTATATATAATTTTGCCTTTTAGAAAAAAAAAATTTTCTAAATATTCATGATTTTGAAGGTTTTTAAGGGCATGTGACACAGTGGAATTCCTACATTACCGACCTCGTTTTTCCATTGCACAAAACTTTTTTTTGGACC
>JAWWLR010000149.1:15229317-15245782 GCA_035041075.1 Acraspis erinacei | reverse complement strand
CATTGTTCAATAACTAATATGGGACCCTTTAAACACTTAAGTGGGAGGGGAGTGGAGTTAAGAAAAACCTACGGTGCGTTGCATTGGTAGAGGGAGGGGTCTAAAAGAGCTTTGCGTATTTTGTGAACGGCCTCTATGTAGATGATAAACTTTTAAGCACTCAAAACCTATTGTATTTATGTAAAAGTTTTACAATTTTTTCCATTTCGATAAGCCTACCTGGTAGTTATTTTTCGACTTCATTCAGTGCTGAAGTTTTAGAAAGTTTATAATAAATGTATTCAGGGACTATACAGTCCACTTATAGAAAAATTGGCGTATGTTACATGAAACCTGTTAAATAATTGTGTCTAGAATATTCATTAATAAAGCAGGCTTGTGCAAAAACTCTTTCATAGTTAAGATTCATTCTACTAAAGATAAGGTTGAACTCCTTTGTATTCCTGAAGTATTAGATCTTTACTTCCTGCGAGTGCCTCTAAGCTAGCAATCTGTTAGCAATTATATACTGCATTTTATAATCAAGATGCCTTTTGGAAAATGTAGTACTTTTTTAGATACTTTTTCAATGATGGAAAATAATTACTTTTTTATTTAAATAGAATTGCGTCTGCACAAAAACTTTCTATGTACATTGTTTTGAACAAAACGCAGTATATTATTCTCTGCTAAATATTGAAGATCTCAAGAAAGTAATGGTGTTAAATACAAATGTCTATTTGTGTGTTTATAAATGAATCATAAACACGGTTGTTCCTACCGGGTGGATCATTTTAATTAGGGCACGCAAATACGAATGTTGGTAAGCCAGATACGAAAAAATTGCTGAGAAAAAAGTTGTGCAGGACAATGGGGCCCATCTGCCTGCACTAATCACTGTCACTTCCGAGTCATTTTTTAAGATCATCTGAAGTTCAAAGTTTTCTTTCAGGATTTATGGGCGAAGTAATATTTGGGTAGGCTTGGGGGCAAACGACCTTGACCATCTTGACCCTGTGGCAAGGGAACTCACGATAAAAAAGCACCCCGAACATTTTTTCGCCCATAAATCCTCAAAAGTTCAAAGAAAACAGCTTCTGGACGATTTCAACAATTCATGGCTTTTTGCCTTTATAACAGACAATATGCAAAATTTCACCAAATTTTTCAAACAGGAGGGGTGGGTGACATTTAGGAATAGGTGACAGATAAACGGGCATGGTGAAAGAGGTCGGTGTGCTTGCAGGGGGGGGGGTGACATTTATAAATGGGTGACAGATAAACGGGCATGGTAAAGGGGGGTCGGTGTGCTTGCAGGTGGGGTGGGTGACATTTATGAATAGGTGACAGATAAAACGGGTACGGTAAAAGGAGTCGGTGTGTCACCGACTAAAAAAAAAAAACTAAAAAAAATAAAATGTCTCACAGGGGTGCCTTCCCGCCCCCACGAGACTTGGGAAAAGGGGGAGGTATGTGACCTACATTATTTCTATAACCTGTCACAGGGGTGCCTTCCCGCCCCCACTGGATTTGGAAAAGGGGGAGGTGTGTGACCTACATCATTTCTATAACCTGTCACAGGGGAGACATATGGTCTTCAAAGTACTCCAACCTTCCCGCGGTGAAGAGCGTGATTAGGCACCAAGCCGAAACCAATGGACGTACATACCTCGAAAACGATCACTCGTAAAAAAAATGCTTGCAACAAAAAATATGTATTTCGATGAGGTCTACAACTTTTGTTTGAAACATTTTTTTAAATTTTGCATATTGCCTGAGATAAACGCCAAAAACCATGATTTTTATGGTTTTTTCATGGTTTCACCATGAAAATCGCCTAGTCGCCAATTTTCACTATCATATTCGTAATCGTAAAATACATAGGTATACGCAGTGTGAAGGATTTTGAAGGTGGACCTTAATCGGAAGTTCACCCATTTTAGGGCATTGATAAAAATTCCTAGAAATTTTCAAGAGCTTTACAAAGATTCACTGTATTTTAAAAGGTTTGAAGTATTTTGAGCTTTTTAAATATTTTAGGACATTTTAAGAGTTTCCGAAGCAGTTTTAAGAGAGTTTGGAAGTTATGGAACAATTTTTAAAGATTTTAAAAACTCCCAAGGAGTATACATTAAAAAATGTTTGAGGATACAGGAAATATAATCAGATTTCACAGAATTGAAAAATGGGAATTCACTATGAATTCTTATTAATTTATCATAAATTCTTTTGAAATATTTTAGATTCTTTGAAAATATTTCTATAATTTTCAACAAATTTCAATAATTTGAAGGGATATTAAAAGATTTAAAGGTTTTAGATTTTTTTAAATAACAAGGAGTTTTGAAGAGATTTAAAAAGTTGAAAGAGATGTCAAAATCTTCAACTGATTTGAAATATTTCAGGGCATTAATCAAACTTCCAAGAAATTTTCAAGAGCTTTACAATTAAAAAAAAGTTTCGATGTATTTTAAAGAACTTTAAAAAGTTCCTGGGAATTTTTATTTGACTTATTTCATTTTGAGATATTTCAAAGGATTTGAAATATATTAGGAGATTTTAAGCGATTCCAAAGCATTTCCAAGAATTTTAATGATTTTAATGGAATTTAACAAAATTTTCATGCGATTGTAAAGAATTTCCGTGACTTTCGGAAAACCCCGAATTCTCACTAGTTTATCATCAATTATTTTGAAATATATTATGTTATTTAAAAATATTCCTAAAGTTTTTAATAACTTTCAATAATTTAAAGGGATTTTAAAGGTTTAAGGGTATTTTAAAAATTAAAATGAATTTTCCCGAACCTTAAAAAGTTTGAAAATATTTGAAACATTATAGGGTATTTTTAAAAATTCCAAGGAATTTTGAAGAGCTTTAAAAAGTTTTAAGGTAATTCATAAAATTTCAAAGGCTATACAATATTTTAGGGCATTGTTGAAAATTCCAAGAAATTTTTAAGGGATTTCAAAATATATGAAAAATATATTATATATATATATATATATATATATATATATATAAAATATATTTAAAAATATTCTAAGACATTTTTATTTGATTTCATTAATTTTAAGAGATTTTATGGTTTTGAAATATTTTATGACATTTTAAGAGATTAACGAAATTTTAATGGGATTTCCAAGGATTTTAACGAGTTTAAAGGATTTAAACAAATTTTCTTGCGGTTGTAAAGAATTTCCAAGAATTTCTAAAGATATGAAACCAGATTTCGTAGAATGTTGCGGTATTTTATATAACTATTGGATTTTAAAGAATTAATACGCAAGAAGTGGGGGATTTCGTAGGGTTTCAAAGAATCTAAGAGATTTATAAATATTACTTGCAATAAGTGGAATTCATATGGAATTCACTTTTAATTATTATAAATTTACCTCGAATTCCTTAAATTCTTTTTAATCTTTGGAATTCTCTTGAGTTTCTTTAAATTAAACCAATTCGTCACAATTAATTTGATTTTTAAAACTTTTTGCGATTTTTTTTAATTTTTCGAAACTCATTTTAGAATTCTTTAATTCGATGAATTTTTAAATATTTTTGAGTTGCTTTCAATTCACTTGCTTTTTTTTTTTATTTAGATAGAATTCACATGAATTTGGCACCCCTGAGAATAATCAATTAAAAGTTATGAATAGGGAGCGGATTAGATATCTCCCTATTTATGAAATTAATTTATAAATTATTTTATTCTGTGTATAAAACATTCTATATTAAAATAATATAATACAATGCAAATTAGATCCCGCTGCTGTACATTCTGTACTTTGATATTAATCAATAAAATTCTATATTTCTTTCTAAAGCTTTTTGAAAGTTTTATTTTAAAAATGATGAATTTTAACTCAAATATTTTGTCAGTTCATTCAAATTGGAATTTTCTTCGAATTAAAATATTTCTTCTGGGCTTATTTCACTATCTATGAATTTGCTAAAAATAATAATAGCACAAAATATATCTCTTTCATCTTTCACGAAAACTTGACTGGCAATTTAAAAAATATCGCCATTATTGATTTAGTGGTCTGGTATTGTTTCTACTAAATATTTCAAGGAAGAATTTAAAAATGTAATCCTCACGTTCCAAATCATCAAGTTTTCAAGCTTTAATTGTTTGTACCAAATTGTACAAGTTTATAATTTTTAATTGCAATAGTTGCGAGTTAAAGTATCGAAATCTAGAAATTATAAAGTTTTTAACGATCTAAGTTTTAACGAACGATGTTACGATTAAGAACTTGTATAGCATTAAATAAGACTCAGAGGCTTCAAATTTGTAACATTTATTATCTAAATGTTTAACTTTCAAGCTTTTAAATTTCTGAAGAGAAACTCATTCCTAGATTTAAAGCTATAACCGAAATTAAATTGTATACGATTTAAATATTCTTTTAAGATAAAACTTTTATCTGGAAAATCTAGAAAGAAATATTTAAATAAAAAATAGTATGCTTTTGTGGAAAATTGTTACAATGTGATGGCTGCAGGTCAGCAACACCTGGAAATGTGCAGGGAAAGTCAGGGAATTTTGTTATTCAGGGAAAGTCTAAGATTGAAAAAAAGCAAAAGCCAGAGAATTTCTGAAAAAACTCTTGTGACTGTCCAGAATAATCAGGGCTGCCAAACATTTATTTTTAGTGACTTCTTTTTCTCAAATCATATTTTACGTCACTTTTTCAAGACAATTAATAAATTAACCACTATTAAATTCAGGCTTATACCTATTTCTGAATTTTTTAGAATTTGTTTAAATTTTTTAGAGTATTTTTAAAGATTCCGATAATTTTTAACAGATTTCAGTACTCCAAAGGGATTTCAAAGAGTTTTAACGATTTTAGTTTATATTAAAAAATGACAAGAAATTTTTAAGATCATTAAATGGTTTCAGGGGATTTTAAAAAATTACGAAGGATTTTAAATGTTTTAGGTAATTTTAAAAGATTCTGGACAATTTTCAATAATTTGCAGGGATTGTAAAGGCTTGTAGGGTATTTTTAAAACTTCCAAGGAAATTTCAAAAGCTTTACAAATTTTCATGGGGTTTTAAAGAATTTTGGAAGATATTGAACGATTTTATAGTACCTATATGGTTTTAGAATATTTCAAAAGTTCCACAGGTTTTTATAATATTTCTGAGGATTTCAATGATTTTAAAGGATTTAAAAATTTTCTTAAGATATTTGAATAAATTTTCCAGGGTCTCAGAAAATTAAAACAGATTTCATGTAATTCAAGGGAGTTTTATAATGTTTTAAAAGATTTCGAAGAATTTAATCGCCAGAATTGAGGGATTTCTTAGGATTTCAAAGATTGATAAAGATTTCAAGGTCTTACTAAAAAGATTTCAAAAAATTTGAAAGAATTCAGTGCGTTTTTGAAAATTCTTAGGAATTTTCAAGGACTTGAAACAATTTCAATAGATTTCGATGTATTTGAAATATTTCAGGGTATTTTATAGATTTCAAGTTATTATCTTAGATTTCAATTTTTTAAGGACCTTCCAAGTATGTGAAAGATTTTAAAGGAGTTAAACAAATTTAAATAGGATTTTAAAGAATTTCATAAGAGATATGGAACAATTTCTTGGGATCTATAAGGTTTGAGGATATTTTGATATTTTCCATGCGATTTTACAATATTTCTGAGGATTAAAACTTTAAAAAAATATATACAATTGAGGGATTTCGAATGAATTTCAAAGATTTTAAAGATTTTAAGATAGTTTAAAAGATTTCAAGGAATTTTTAATTGATTGGTTCGTGCAATTTCCAAGTAATTTTCTAGAGCTTTAAAAATGGCAAGATTTCACTAATTTAAAGTTTTTCTAAAGGATTTTAAAGATCTTAGGACATTTTTAAAAATTAAAAGTAATTTTGAAGATCTTTAAAAAATGTAAAGGGATTTTGTATTTATTATAATAATTTGAAGGAACTTTAAAGTAGGATATTTGAAATGATTCAAAGGGATTTGCAATTGATTTAAATCATTTGAAGGGATTTCATATAATTGAAAATTTTTTTGGGTATTTTTACTTTTTCTATTCATTCTTCTAGAGATTTAAAAAATGGCAAGGGATTTAAAAAATGTACAGGATTTTCAATATTCTAAGTTATTTTTAAAAATTCAAAGTAATTTTCAAGACCTTTAACATTTTTAACGAATTTCTAAATATTTCAAATGATTTGAATATTTTCAAGTTTATTTGAATAATTTGAAGGGATTTTTAAGGCATTGAAATAATTCAGGTTATTTTTAACGATTCCAAAGCTAGTCTAAAGTATTTTTAATTTTCGTCTGATTTTAGGATACTATTTTACACGTGGTAATTATGTTTTAATATACCCCTGCAATTAACTTTTTTTTGTGCCCATGCGTAAAAGCCCTAAAAAATGGTTTGGCTTTCGAGGGCTTTGTTGAGATTAAAATAGACTCAACAAAATATAAGGTATATGGAGGATCAAAACGGGAAACACTGAATATTTTATCCAATTTTATACCAGTTTATGTTCCCTATATCTTGCATTTTTGGTGAGTTCATTTTGATTTCAAGTAAGCCCTCAAAGGCCCAACCAATTTTTTCATCTCATGGGCCCTAAAAATAAAAGTTAATTACAGGAAGAAATAATTATCTTTTGCATAATAGTCCTAAAATCTTGAAATTTTTTTGATGAATTTAGACTCTAGACACCCCCAAAATGTGAAAAAAATTACATTAAAAAAAAGACTTGAAAACTGCTGTTAAAAATGTGGTAATCGATTGATTCCCTATTCAGTACAATGCACTATTTTTAGCCGCGATGTATTATTTGCGATATCTAAAACCATTTTAAAAGCTGTCAAGGTATTTAAATGAAGAATCTATTTCAGGAAATTATATAATATTTTATAGAATTTCACGGGATTTTATAATATTTTAATGCATACCAAAGAATTTTTTTGGCATTCGCATTGAATTCTAAGTAATTTATTTTCAATTCTTTCGAATTCGCTCGAATTTTTTAATGCATTTAAATTCTTCTAAATTCTCGAAATTCTAGTAAAATCAATGGATTTATTAAAGGCTTTGTCTTATTCTTTTGTGTAATTCAATCTACATTTTTTGGAAAATGCCAACAGATTAGAATTTTGGTCTTTAAATATTATTCATTTGGATAAAAAAACAGGGTGGCCGTTGGACCGGGAAACAGTTAAATGACCGGGAATTTTTTATGACGAAGCAAAACCGGGAAAGGACGGTGAATTTATTTTTTGACCGAGAAATTGACAATTTAAAAAAAACAATCTGTCCAAGTTTGACGTCAATAGTTTTTTAAATAGTTGAATTGTTATTTTTTCCATTCTGATATCATTTAGTTTATAATGCTTAATTAGAAAATCTTTTGCTCAAACATTTTTTTTTTAAATTTTAGATTTAATTTTCAAGCATACATTTTCCATTTAAAGAATTTTAAAATGCATTTTTATAGATTTTAAAAATTAACAATTAGAAGCGTTTGAAATCGACATTAGAATGATTTTTTTGAATTCAACAGAAATTTAAGGATTAAAAATTGAATAATTTATTGTACATGACGATTCGGAATCAGTTGATAATTTAACAATTTTATGATGTAAACACCCGATTGAAACTTTATAAACTACTTTAATTTCAAAAATGATTCACAAAATAATATATTCTTGATTAAAGGTTTTCAGTAAATTCCAAAAACTGTTTCAATATACAATTTGAATTTTTTTTTCAAAACAAAACAAAAAAAAGTAAACTTTAAACGTCACAATTTTAATTTTTCTTTTTAAGGAATTTTAGTTTTTTAGAAAAATTATTGAATTTTTATGTATAAATAAATAATACCTAGGAAAAATTCGAGTAAGTTGCAGGGATATTCAGAAGTTTTGAAAAGACTTAAAATTAATTTAAAATTTGAAATAATTTAAACGGAGTTTCTACGTATATCGACAAAATTCGGCTATTGGTATAGATTTTTGCAGATTTCGAAAAAAATAGTAGCTCGTTAAAAATAGTTAAAGGTTTTAAAAGCTTTAAGAAGATTTCCAAAATGGTCAAAGATGAATCTGGAAGATTTTAAGGACATTTTTCTTATTTTTTCTTATTTCTTACAACTTTAAAAGAATTGTAGAATTTCCAAAAAAAATTAAATATACTTTAAAACTTGAATAAATGTGAAACAACATGTAGATTTTTTAAGAGTTTGAAATAAAATTTTGAGACTTTTTAATGATGTTTGAAATATTTAAAATAAAAATAATTGAACTTCTCTTTTAAAAAGTGTTCAGTTTATTAAAAAAAGTGTAATTGTTCAATTTTGAATTTTCCTAGCTTAAAAATTGCTTAAAATGGTTTGAATATCAATTTGTATTATGTCAACTGTAAAAATTTTCATTTAATTGGCCGGACTAACTATTTTTTTCAGTCCACCATTGGTTCTTTATCTTTGTACAATCTTTGTACAATCTTTGCAATCTTTGTGAACTGATTGTAATCTTTTAGATATATTTGGAAATATTTTTTAAATATTTGTGAAGTTCTGGAAATCATTGGGAAATCTTTGTGGAATCTTTGAAATCTATTTAAAATCTTTGTGTAATATTTGAATTCTGCGAATCTTAGGGAAATCATTGAAATATTTGTGAACTCTTTTTAAAATATTTTTGAAATCAGTGCGAAATATCTGATAATATTTGTGAAATTATTGAAATCTTTTGAAATCCTTGGGAAATAATTGCAATCTTTGTGCACTATTTAAACTATAAATGAGATTTTTGTGAAATAATGAAATTCTTTTAAATATATCCGAAATATTTAAAATATGTTAAATCCATCGAATATCATTGAAATCTTTGTGAAGTCTTTGTGATATCCTTGAAAATATTTTGTAATATTCTTGAAATTATTGAAGTGATTGAAGTCTTGTGATTTTTTTTTATTTATCCAAAATCTAAATATTTGAAATATTTGTAAAATCTTTAAAATCTTTGAGAAATCATTAAAATATTTCTGAAATCTTTGCGAAAGATTGGACATATTTGATAATATTTGTGAAATTATTGAAATCTTTGCTAAATCTTTGCGCAGTCTTTAAAATCTGTCTCAAATTTTTATAAAATATTTTAAATGTATCCGAAATCTTTGTGAAATGTTTTATATATTTGGAAAATATTTCTGAAATCTTTGCGAAAATTTTGAAATATCTGATAATATTGGGAAATTTTTAAAATCTTTGTGAAATGTAACTGAAATTTCTATAAAATATTTGAAACCAATTCGAAATCTTTTAAATATTTGGGAAATTATTGAAACCTTTGTGAAATCTGTCTTGCACCTTTGGTAAAATATTTTAAATATTTTTGGAATATTTGCTAATATTTGTGAAATTATTGAAATCTTTGGGAAATCATGTAAATCTTTGTTAAATCTTTCTGATATCTTTGCAAAATATTTGAAAAATCTTTGCATATTTGTGAAATTATTGAAATGGTTGGGAAATCAATTAAGTCTGTCACATTTTGTTAATCTATCCGAAATCTTTAAAATCTTTATGAAATCTTTGGTAAATCACTGAAATCTTCGTGCAATCTTTGAAATCTGTTAAATCTTTCCAAAATATTTGCGAAATATTTGAAGCCCTTGTGAAATCTGGGACAAGTCATTAAAATCTTCATGAAATCTTTGCAAAATGTTTGAAAAATAAAAAAAAATATTTGATAATATTTGTGATATTATTGAAATCTTTGTGAAATCGTAGGAAAATCGTTGATGTGTTTGTGAATTCTTTTAAATCGTTCCGAAATCTTTGTGCAATTTTTAAAGCTTTGTGAAAACGTTCAAATCTTTTTGAAATCTTTCGTAATCTAGGGCAAAATATTGATTAAATCTTAGGAAAATCATTGAAGTGTTTGTGAATTCGTTTAAATCTATCCGAAATCTTAGCGACATATTTGTGAAATTTTTTAAATCCTTGGGAAAATGTTCAAGTCTTTGAAATATTTCGTAATCTTGGCGAAATATTCCAAATATTTTTGGCAAATCATTGAAATCTTTGAGAAATCATTTAAATCTTCGTTCAATCATTGAAATTGATCTGAAATCTTTCAAATATATCCAAAATATTTGCGAAATATTTGAAATGCTTGTGAAATTTTGGAGAAATCATTGAAATCTTTGAAAAATAGAAACAAAATGTTGTTAATATTTGTGAGATTACTGAAATCTTTGTGAAATCTTTGGCAATATGAATTTTATACATGTATCTATTATTTATCATTATTAATTATGAACTATTTATTGTTTATTTATCATTTATGATTCATGTGCAATTTTTACGTAGCATAATATTATTCTATTATGTATAAATTGTGCCATATAATATTATAAGTCTGTGCCCCTGCCCCCACCTGGAAAAAAGGCTCCGGCCGCTTCTTAAACAAACTCTATATATTTTCAGGTCTGGGAAAGCAGCAACTTGTTTCTCTGAACGGGGGCACACTATGTTGCAACAGTGTAGAAATCGACGAAGCTTTGGCTTGCGACGTGGCGCCAGTAACAACACCAAAAACAAAAGCGCTATGCGTGCACATTCGAGAAAACAAATGGTACGACGCCGGCAATACGATCTCGGTTGGTGTAGCTGGGTCAAGCTTAAACCAGGCCCTGGAGACCATGCCTCTGGCTTATAGTCCAGTCATGAAAAAGGTCTATGCTCTAGAAGAAACACAAAACTCGAACGGCGTCCAGCAGCAAACTAAAAATCAAGCTATCGAGTTCTCGAACGAGTGTAACAAGAACTCCTTCAACAACTCTCGAACAGAAACAGAAGTAAAAGAAGAAACCAGTAGTTTGAACGACAGTCCTAGAAACAGCTTACCACACTCTTGCAGCAGCACAGTCTCATCCCTCAGCGAATTCTCGCCATCTGGTAGTTTCCAGGGAACTGAAGAACAGCAGCAGCAGCAGCAACAACAACAACAACAACAAACTTCTCCAGAAAAAGGCAAACTCTGGCCCTTGAATTCCTCTTTTGTGAAGAACGTCTTCTCCTGGAAGTCAAAGGAACCTCAGCGACCCTCAACTAGCGGGAGTCCATCCCGAAACGTAGACAGAATTGGAGGCAGCCTTGCTCTCATCCAACAACCTCGACCAGCAAATTTACCCGCGAAAAGTGCCGCTGAGGAGGAAAATCACCGAAGGCAGTACAGTGCAATTTTAGAAGCTGCGCGAAAGCGAGAGTTGAAAGAGGAGCGAGATCGTAAGAATCAAAGAGCACAGCAGCTGAAAGATGAGCAAAGATTGACGGAGGATTCTCTCGTTTGGAATACTCAAGTCCTACCTCAGTTCGAGTCTCTCAAGAACACCAGAAAGGTTCGGGATCTCTGGTGGCGAGGATTACCACCGAGTGTGCGGGGCAAGGTCTGGAAATTGGCGATCTGTAATAGTCTGAACATCACTCCACATCTTTATAACATCTGCTTGGACAGAGCTTTGCTGAATCCCGTCAACGAATCCTTAGCTGCCATTAGATTGGACGTTTCGAGGACCTTTCCCTCCCTCTGCGTTTTTCAAGACGGAGGACCTTTATCGGAGAGTCTTCAGGGTGTCTTGGCGGCTTATGCTGCCTACCGACCTGATATTGGCTACGTCCAGGGGATGAGCTTCCTGGGAGGTATGCTTGCCCTGAACATGGACTCCACAGACGCCTTCACTTGCTTCGCAAATCTCCTCAATTGTCCCTGTCATCGTGCAGCCTTCAGCCTGGATCAGAAGCAAATGAGTATTTATTATAAAGTCTACTCTAGTGCACTCGCGAACAAATTGCCAAAGGTCTATTCTCATTTCTCGATTGCCGGACTGAGTCCGGATCTGTATCTTCTCGATTGGCTGTACACAGTTTACGCGAAGGCCTTGCCGCTTGATGTGGCTTGTCGAATTTGGGACGTATTTTTGAGGGACGGGGAGGAATTTCTGTTTCGAGCGGCTCTCGGGGTTTTGCATTTGTATCAGGAGGAGTTGCTGACAATGGACTTTGTCAGGGGAGCGCAATTCCTTACGAGGCTGCCGGAAAATATCCAGGCGGATGCTTTGTTCAACAGTATTAGTCAAATGTCTACCATGGTGGGGACAAGCTCTTTCCAGCAGATGTTGGCTCAAGTCTCTTCGGTGTAAATGCTTCCATGTGATACGGGTAGATAGAATTTAGCGAAAATATTTTACATTTTTAATATTGCTAGGACGGTGCTTCGCTGCTGCGAGTTTCTTGTCGAGGGTTAGATTCAGATTGGAAATTGGCCATGGTCAAGTTTTCACTCATCTCGTGGGATCGTTGAGTTAGGAAATTGTTTTATACTTAGTTGAAAGTTTTTATTTTTAGTACTTTAGAGCATATATTTTTTTTTTATTCAGGAGAACGAATCACTGTACAGAAATCGATAGTTTAAGTTTTGTTGTGGTATATTTTTCCAAAGTGGTGATATTATCGTAGAGAGTGCAATACGGAATTTTTGTTTTCAAGTTTGAAAAAAGTTATTTAGAGAAATTTGGGTATTTCCAGAAATATGGATTTCAAGGGTTTATCATGTGAAATTTGTTAAATTTGGAATCTGATTGTTACTCTAGTTTATTCAGTTTTATGAATTCTATGAGGTATTTTAAATAATAAATTTTTAAGGCTTTTAATTTCTTTTATCAATAAATTTTTGAAATTTTAAGCTTTTAAGTTTTGACGCTATCGGGCTCTAATTGCGAAAGACCCCAACAATTTTCCAAGCTTACTTTCTCACATGTAAAACCTTAAAAACTTGTTACTGAATACTCGGTTTTATTGTTGATTTCTTTGTTTTTAAATCCGTTATGTGCAATTTTTTTATTCCATTGAATAGCTGTGCCGATGCGTGGTACTTAGAATTGAGATTGTTTATTCGAATCATTAGATAGCACAGATAAAACATAAATGGAAATGCAATATTTAAAATCAGTTTTTACTCTGCTGCCTGAGGGTGGTCCAAAAATTAAATTTTTTGTGATCGATCATCCCCAATTTGTTCGTTTTCCAGAAAAAATGGAAATTTAGACCCCCCCCCCCCCATCTAACTAATTTTCAATTGTTCAAACATTAATTATTGTTTAAAAAATTGGTCTCCTAGTTTAATAGTTTTTGTTTAACATATTTTGCAATTGTTTAAACAAGATCTATTTGTGTTTTTTTGTTCAGCATATTGAGAAAAGTGAGGCTTTTCTGGAGTTATACAATTAAAAAATGTGCAGAGTAATATTTTTTTAAAAAGGTATTTAGCAATTATTTAAAAAATTGCATTGCTCTTAACCATTTTTTTTCTCCTGTAAATACTGAAAAATTTTTATTTTCTGGAAATACTAATGCAGTTAATGAATTTTATGAGTGTTACTTTTTGGGAAAGGCAATTTGAAATTATTTAAACATTAGACCGTCAAACCAGGAAAAATCTGGAAATGACAGTGAATTAATTTTTTGACCGGGAATTTTACAAATGTGTAGACAAAAAATCTGTCCAATTTTGATTTCAATAGTTTTTTAAATAATTAGATAAATTGTTATCTTATTGAATTATGATAATCATTCAGTGTAGGATGTGTAATTCGAAAATCTTTCACTTTAAAAATATTCCATTTTAGATTTTAATTCTCCAGTATATATTTTAATTTAATGATTTTTACATTGCAGTTTTAAAGACTTAATTAAAAATTAGAAGCGTTTGAAATCGAAAATTTCGGATAAGAAACATTTGTAGTTTGTGGTCTTTTTAGTCAAATGTTTTAAAATATTCAATTTTTAAACCATTCAGTTTAAATGTTTTATTTAGGAAAAAGGACAATTACTTTGTATTTAGATATTTCTGATTTTTCATTCAAAATCAGTAATTATAAATTAAATATTCAAAACCAACGAAAAAAATAAATTTTGCATAGTACAATTTTAATTGTTCTATAAAAAAAATTTATTTACAATTCAAATTGTTGAATTTTTATGTATGAATAACAATTATACACCTATTCTTCTTAGAAAAAATCGAGTCAGTTAAGGAGATCTTTAGAGATTTCAAAAATAATCAAAATTAATTAAAATTTTGAAATTATTTAAAATAATTGAAACGACGTGTCTACGTTTACTGAAAAAATCCGGCCATTTGTTTCAAAATTTCGGTGCAAATAGCCCACGGTCTAATTTAAAACAAAATATAAATTTGGCAAATTAAGAACGAAACATTTAGAAGCTTCTTAAGAATTTTGAAACGTTTCAGAAGAAAGAAAAATATTTCCTTGGAAAATTGAAAATTACTTTTTATTTTGAAAAATTAATTTAATGAAAATATTTAAAAAGATTTAAAAAGATTTCCAAAATTATCAAAAATGAATGTGGAAGATATTAAGGATTTTTTTGTTGTAATTTGGCAGAATTAAAACGAAAAGTTTTAGGAAGAATTTTAGAAGAAATTCGAATCGTTTAAAAAGAAGTTCTGGAAAAATAATTTACAATTTGAAAAAATTCCAAACAACATGTAAATGTTTCAGAATTTTTATATAAAATTTAGATTTCTAACCAATTTAAAATGAAAATAATTGAACTTTTAATTAAAGAAGTGTTGAATTTATTTAAAAAATGTAATCGTTCAATTTTTTATGTTTATAGCTTAAAAATTACTTAAAATTATATAATTTAAAAATTTTATAAATTTATTGATGTATTCTTCAATTTTTATTTAGCAGTTTAACTCCGTTTAATTTAAAACTGTTCAGTTGAAAAGTGTTAGTAGCTACCATTTTATACGTGTAAAATATTTAGCATTTGAATAAAACATTTGTGAATTAAAAAACTTTTAAACTTTAATTTTGAAAGTTCTCAATTTAAGAGTTGCATTTTGAGTGTTTTAATTTAATTTTCAGTTTTTATTACTTCTCATGGAATTTTTTTTAGCTTTAGAGTTCTAGTTTTTAAATTTCAGTGACAGAAAAAAATGGTTTAAGCTCATAATAATTATTTAAATCATTCGAAATTTGTTACAAAAAATACTTGGAAACTTGTCACTTATCAATTAAAAATAATTCACCGCAAAATGAACAAGTTGGGGGAGATCAATCACGAAAAATCGAATGTCGAATTTAATGAGTATAAAATTGCACCCCCTGCTGTTGCCTATTTCAATTTAATGAATAAAAAAGAATTGTGATTTTTTAAAAGTAAAATATAGGTGGAATTTAGTCCTACTTAATTAAATATATTAACTTTGTTTAGAATATTTTTTATATCTTGACGATTCTTTTATTTCAGAGTTCCAAAATAAAGATAAACTTATCCGAATATTTTCCACCCACAACTCTCTTTAGAAATTTATAATATTTTAAATGACGAGATAAACTTTTACTGTAGGAGAATGAAAAAATATAAAGGAGATGAAAGAGCAAGCTTAGGTCCTATTTTTGCAACGAAATCCGATAACTATAAGTACTAAATATTTTCTTGTACATAAACTTTATTTTTAAGACGGATTTTACAATGTTCAATTGTCATAATTTTCAAAGGAGGAATAGTTTGGAAAAAAGTATTTTTTAAATTTTGCGAATAACGAAGATGCCAAAAAGTATCAAACGCTTTGCTGTTTGAGAAATAAATTTCTAAAAGCAGTTTTAACTTTTTACTCGCAGAAGAGATGAAGGAGTTATTACTGAAAGGGAGTGTAAAACAGAAATTGGAGTGTATTTCATTGAGTCTCTCTTAGGTTTAATTTTAGTCGTGGGAAGCTCAAGGTTTAATATAAAAAGGACATGATCGTTTTAGATTGGCTTTTTATTGTTATTTTTAAAAACGAGTCGAGTTCACACGCTCGTGGATATGAGATACTCGAACCTTTTACTATGCAAATTCAAGTAAATACACTTCCAGTGGGTACTTTTATTCGATACGAGACTACTCCATTCTTCTTTGGGACTCTTATAAACACAAGAGCTGGTTATAAAGGACATTGCTTTCTGAATGCTCCATAACTTGCGACTAAATGATAATACGTATTTAAAGCTATAATGTCGAAAACAAAATTGAAAAGGGAAGAGAAATCCTCCCAATTCAATTTCTTTCTTTTCTTAAGGTAGATCTCGTGACTAAAGTCAGCTATCTGAAAAAATATTTTTTCTATGATTCTAAGAATCAAAATATTATAATTGATGTTATTCCAAATAAAAAACATTATTTTTTATGAAAAATGTTAAAATTCACAAAAATAAGCATTAATTTTAACCATGTTTTTTGCAGTTGAATTTTTTCTGACCATCGCTTCTTACCGATTTTTGAAAAATGGTTGCATTTCAACCCTTGTGTGCACGCCCAACTTTACCCACGTTGTCAGCACACCCAGGGTACCCGTGTACCCACCTCTCTTTTAAAAAATTTTTAAATATGTATGCGATTGAAATCTTTTCTTTGTC